>JAKOGI010001865.1:40000-171162 GCA_029747015.1 Carnegiea gigantea | reverse complement strand
TGTGTATATAGCTGCGACCGCTCCCTAACTTTTCAACTCCAAATCTTAGATGATTGCGGAATTGGCCATGGGCGAGGTGTTGAGCATGGCCCGCCGTGGTGGCTTATTCCCCATTGTACTCTCGTCTTGTTTCCTTGCTTCTCTTTGTCCTAGTACACTTGGGGCACATGTTTGCATTATCTCGTCTTTAACCATGAGCGTCTTTCTCTTGATTATCAAGTGGAACACTTAAAGATCGAGTGGTCCTCTTAAAGTGTTTAGGTATGTTTGTTGGTGCTCTCAGTACTCAATCTAATCATACGAAGTGCTGTAGGCTTAATTAAGTTCTCAATTCTCCATCATTTGAGACAAAATGCACAATATTGATCATAAAGACTTTCAAATGGTAGTAATAGGATTTTAGACTAAGGGGGAAAATCTTTTGGAATAAGTAGAGCTAGTAAGCCAAATGACTGGGGAGCAAAAACACTTTCCACTTTATCAAACGGCAAACCACTAACTTCACACCCAATTAGTGATTTTTTAAGCACAAACCTATTGGTGAAACGATAGAAGTGGGGAGCCAATTTGAATTCATAAGACAATAGCCATGCCAAAGACTTAGTCACAACTTCTTCCCTATCCTTTTTTTTGTGTGTGTTTTTCATTTCTTTATTCCTTCTTTTTGTTTCTTTCTTGGTCTCTTTTCTTATTATTTTTCCTTCTTTTTTTTTTCTACTGGTTGCAAAGAATACTGGTGAATGGCATGCTAACATGAATTTTTTGACTCTCACCCTCCTTTTTAAGAGACAAATTGCCAGATCAAACACCTAAAAGATGAATCAATCGCCTCAAGACAAGCCCACATCACTGAAAAGTGTTGCTCCATTAGACACTTTGTCAAAGGGATGAGAGTTATGCGTAGGGCATAAGTAAAAGAAATTATGGATGCATCAAAGACGGGGGAAGGCAGACGGGGAAAAAAAAGGGGCAGTAAACATCGATCAGGTGGCTTTTAGGCATGTCTAACTATAAGGAATAAAGAATGCCTTAATCATGTTAAATAATGCATATGTCAAATGTGATCTCGAAAAGGGGATAGACTAAGTTCTAGAGATGCAATCATGGAGGAGTCACAAGTAAAAGAAATAATGAGACTATTAAAGATGAATAGTCTATAAAGGGCTCAAAGTCTCACGAGTCAAGTCATCCTCAATCATTTCAACTTACTCTGAGGTGTGTGTCACTAGTCAATGTCAACCTAGTTAAGCCAAGTAATCCTCAAAGGTAATTGGTGTGCACATAAGATCAAACAACCCCTGAAAAGAGCTTAAGACACCACAATTCTCATACCAAGGTTACGCCATATTTCAACCACATAATTGTGTCAATTGATCCACTAACACACCTTGCATTAATTATCATCATAGAAGGGGTTTTCACAAACTTCCCCTTTTTTTCAATGCTCCATTTTCCTTTTCCATTTCCTTCTTGTTTCGAAAAGGAAAGCATTAAATTGTGACATCTTTCGATGTGCGTCCTACTTTCGTAAGGTTTGAGGAGATCTAGATATATGTAACCTTATCCTTACAAACATCTCTATCCGTAGAGAGGCTGATTCAAAGAAAAACATTAAAATATACCCTAAATGATCAGCAAGAAGACTACGAAGAGTACTGTTAGAACTATTGCCTTGCAAGCTTCATAAATTCCCATCTTAGTCACAGTTCCGCTTGAGATCGCGAATGAATATGAAAAAGGGATAATGTACATACAATGCAACATCTACGTACGTGCTCTAAACTACATTCTCTAACAATTAGAGCTAATGCATTTCATAGTCATTCATTATAAATCCTACAAATGCAACTAAATGGAGACTAACCAAATGATATGTGCAAGGCTTCACAAGGCCTCACCAATCAACCATCCATTCTATCATCAACACCAATCACAATCACCAAAGATGAAAGCAACGAGCATAACACTATAGGATCCTCCAAAGCATGAGCTTACAGTATGGATTATCCACTGGACCCCATTGTTTTAGGGGAATTAGTAGGTCAACAAGTCTAAAGGGAGGAGGCCAAGCAGAAATTAAGCACTCTCTACCTTTTAGTCTCTCAATAATGAGGAAAAGTGAGGTGCCTTGAGTCAAACCCACAATGCATGTCATCATAAGCGGAGGATTTACTAAGATGGCTGTAACGCCCTTACCCCATAGTAAGAGCATTACAATGTCAAAATCCTTTGAAAGGACTCTAGCTTAAGGCTAATTTATAAGACAATTCTTCTCAAATAGCGGACATTTTTTTTTTAAACAAAAAGCTTCATGCTTTATTTCTGAAGTCCAAAAGAACTAGACTTTACGCCCTCACGACCTTATATTACAATGGGGTCCTTATGACCCTCATCACAAGCAACATAACGAAATATGTGAGTCTTGATGGGAGGCCACCGAGGCCGATTCAGAGCTACACCTTACTAATGTTACATTACATTCTAATTACATAAAGGTCATGCATCCAAGTTACAAAAGGTACATCTTCAAATCCATGCATCGGCCTCCAAAAGACACGTTATGCCGCATATCTTAATCTTGTTAAGAATCTGAAAAGGAAAATTTTAGAAGAGGGTGAGCAACCATAGCTTAGTGGGAGTGTTCGCCTCCCAAAACCAAAATAGTTTTTACACACAATAAGTCATAGTACCAATTATAGTATTAATAGCAATATTATCACCGATAAATAAAATCATCGCAAACCTTTATTTTCTAAGCACAAATAATGCACTATTAAATTCCTAATGAATACCACAATTGGGCTTGAGAAGTTAAAAAGAAAGGGAATGTGCACATTTCTTACATGAATAGACTTTCTCTCGCAATCCAAATTCCTTTCGGACTAGAGATTGGCTAAGTACACACTATTCATCAAAGTTGATTCTTGCACAAGTGAAAGTAAGAAAGGCAATGACCTTGACTAAAAAACTATCTACCTAGAGGACTAACGTTTAAGGGATGGGAAAACTTATATCCTTGTCAAGGTAAAACACTACCACCTTTTTTAGTGGAAAACTGCCACTCTGTAGAGTCTGCCACTGCAGAATATACCGCTAGGTGAAAAATTAGACATTAGTCGGAATCTACCGATAAATCCCTAATTTGGACGTACATAATGGCCCGTCCCTTTAGATACTAGTTTACTCAAGTCTGACACCAAAAATCAAACTTAATGGCTTTATAAGCTAAATGTACATATGCTCTTTGGTATCAAACTAAGACCATTTCATATAACGTCATGTACAAGTCTTAATAATTTCCGTTCACTAATTTTCTCAACTCAATTAAAAGGATATTTCGGGCCCATAAAAATAATCCTTCAACTAGGACCCCCTTTTTTTTGTGAGCAACACGTGCTAAATAATTACTATAAGGTCATATCAAATATTATATAAAATACTACTTGCTCAAGTGTCCCAACTTGGCTTTATAGTCTTTCTTTTTTTGGGTATTGGATGCTATTATTATTATGCCTCTACTATGTGTATTTTTCTTCCTCACACAATCAAGTAATAACCAATCATTTAATTACTAACAATTTCTCACTTTTTTTTCTTTAACAATCTTGGGGATTCTATTCTCAATTTTTTTTTCAAGCATAATATTACACCAGCACCACATCAAGAGTACATAAATAATTTTATCACAATGCTAAACTATGATTTTCTTTACACATGTTTAACTAATTTTCAAGAGTATACTTTAACTACTTAACTCATCCCAAAAAAAAAAAAAAAAAAAAATATGTCAAACCACGCTAACTCAATCAACTTCTAAAACATCTTCTAATATCACAATTCATACAAGAATCAATTCCAAAAGTCATATGATAACATATAACTCAACAACACTTCATGTACTTTTCAACATTGCAAAATCATAATATACATGTCTATTAAGGTAAGCAAGTCATTTGATCATTCTAATTCATCAACCATAACATCATGCCAAGTCTACTTTTTATAACCATTAACTCAAATATTTACTAATACCACCATTTATACAAGATAACTTAGAAAAATAACTTCAAAGAATATATCCCAATAATTATGACATATATTTTAGTAAGACATGGTATGCATAACTTAAAATATCACTCTTAAAATAAGCTAGCCATATAAAGAAACACTCCAACTTTTGTAAATCAATAACATAATCATACATCATAATGAAGCATTTTAACTTTAAAACTGATTTTTATATAATGGATTAAGAGAACCCACATCTTAAAGTAGCTTCTTAATCTCCTTTTAGCCCCTTGATTCTTAGGAAAAATTCAATGCAAGTTGGATTAGCTCTACCTTCAGTAAAATTCCCCCCTAGTACTCTCCTTTTTCTCTCTCTAGCTTCTTTACTTGTAAAATACTAAAAATAAGAGGAAAAGGTGGAAAAGAGAAGTATAAGAGTAACAAAAAAATAACTCCTAACCCCCCTTTTGCTTGCACTAGCTAGCCACCCTCACCCATCTTCATCATCATTTTTTTTGGCCGGGGGGGGGGGGTGTGTGTCTCCTTCTTGCTTGTCCAAATGAGAAAAAGAAATAGGGCATGGGTGAAGTAGGAATAAGTGTATAGATAAGCAAGTCATTCCGTATTGTTGGTTGTCCATATTTCTCCTTAAAAAAATACCTATATTAGTTCATTAGTAGAATTTTTATTAAGTAAAATTATTAGTAAATATTATTCTTAATCATCACAAGGGCAGTGCCCTACTGGCACGTAATCAAGTTGTGATGATTTGGAGGTCAAATATAAATATCGTGTAGTTCCTTCCCACTTTCAAATTCTTTTCCCTAAATTTGACATTCAACAAGATGACTATAATAAATGAATGCATTCCAGAACCCGTAGGGCCAACTACTGATGGCCTAAGCGTAGGGCAAAAGGTCAGCCAATTCCACCTGAAGCAAACCATTGAAGATCACAACACCACAAATACAGTTAGTCTTAGATTGTAATCCAAACAAACCTCGCATGACATCATTTTTTTATCGAAAAATCATGGGTTTTTGATCCACCAAAATAAAATAAGTGGACAAAATAAGACCAAGATATCCTCAGAACTGTGCAGATCCTCCGATGGATCACATCGTATCTCTTTCCTCCAACCGTCCAAATCTCAAGTACTATAAATTCACTCCAAATCCTACGCCATTCCAATTTGCTTCCCCTCCATTCAAACTATAAAACCTCCTCCTCTTCATCCCCACCTGACATCCTCTCTCTCCTTTTCTCTTCTCTGTTTCTCTCTCCTCTGGTTTGGAAGAAACACCCAATGGAAGAAGCCCAATTCCATGTTCTTGCTGTAGATGACAGCATCATTGACAGAAAGTTGATTGAGAGGCTCCTCAAGAATTCTTCCTTCCATGGTATGTTCAGTTAGCTTAACTGGCAAAGTTTTTATGCATTAAATTGTGCAGGGTTCTAAGTCTGTTTAGTTATTAGCTTAGAACCCTGTGTAAGTCAGTATTTGCCAGTTTCATTGTCTAAACAAGAATTTCATGTGTTGATCATGCAGTGACAGCAGTGGATTCACCAAACAAGGCCTTGGAATTGCTGGGATTGAATGGGAACGAGAATGGATTGGGAGTGAAGGTGAATATGATAATAACAGATTATTCGATGCCCGAGATGACTGGCTATGATCTGCTCAAGAAGATCAAGGAATCAGATAAATTAAAGGACATTCCGGTGGTGATAATGTCATCTGAGAACATTCCATCCAGGATTACCAGATGTTTGGAAGATGGTGCTGAAGATTTCTTTCTTAAACCTGTCCAATTATCTGATGTTGATAGGCTTAAACCCCATTTGTTGAGGAGTGCTGAGGAGCATGTTCAAAGCTTTCTGCAAGTTTCAGCATAGATTGTACTGTGGGAACTTGTGCAAAAACTTTTAGCAAGATAGGATCTGACATATCAATGTAGTCAGGTTAAAGATTAACATTGCGTTAACAATATCATAGATTGATTAAGAGGAATTTTGTTAATGACCTCTGCTAGGCCTGTATTGAATTACAGTTTGTATAAATCCATCAATATCACTAATTTGGCAATGTAGCAACAAACAAATATATTAACTTACTCATTGTAATTTGCATTTTTATCAGCCTCTCCACCGGCAGCGACGTTGGTAGAGGTAACGTTACCTACCTCTGGATTCTTCAGACCTCGCGAAATTGGGACCCACATTGGAAGACGGTGGCGTTATTATTGTTGTATTACAATTTGAGTTTTTGCAAATGTTCTTGAATTTAAGGGGAGAAAGAAAAATCTCTGTACCTGTTTGTACATTTAAAAAATTGATCAAAATGTCGAAAGTTCAATTTAATGGGCCCCTGTCACCTTGCAAAACGTTAGATCATAAGAGAATTCACGCAATATTTCATATAAAGGTACGAAGTTGGTTTTAAATGAAACTTCTCATGTGAAATAAGAAAATTAAAACAAGATTGTAAAATTAGCTAAAAATGGTCGGACCACATACCTAATGAAAAGGAAGTAAAATGGCACATAGTATTGTTCCGTACTAAATTTGATGTAAGATAACGTAATTGCAATATTAGATATTTTTTTGTTCTTAATTGTGATTTATTTCCCTTCTTTTGTTTTTATTTTTTTAAAACTTACTAAAAATAATTAGTAGCAATGTTCCATACTTCTTTCAAAATTGGTTAAAATCTTTGCCTTCCTACCGGCTAAGGCCATAGTCTCATAACTATTATTTCACGTAGATAATCAGTATGATTCGCGCAAAAAAGATAAGACAATAGTAGCAATCAGTTATAAACGAGTAGAGTTGGGCAAAATTGACCAAACACAATTATTAACCTGAAACCGACACGAAGTTAAGTGGATTTGTGTATAAATTTTCAACTTGTTTAATTAAATGGGTTAAGTTCAGGTCGAGATTCTCGAATTGCAAAAGTATATATTTAACCCGTTTAATTGAATGGATTAAACAAGTCAACTCATTTTTTCATTTTTTGTTTATCTGTTTACTTTTTTATTAGATAATTAAGGATACAAAAATTATAAAAAAAAGTGAATTATGATAAATTGGGGAAGTGTTAGAGAGTAATTGTTCAATGTGATATGTAAACTTAGGTTTTAACGCTATGTAATTACCTATTAGTTAAAAATGTCAAATGTGTAAATGGGTAATATTAGATAATTGAACTCGACCTATTTATCTTAAACGGGTTAAGTGGGTTAACCCGCTTAAAAATTAAATGGGTATAAGTCAAGATTTTTAACCCGTTTAATAAATGGCTTAGATTCAGGTCAAGCAATTCTCAACCCGTTTAAGTTCGACACAAACATAATCGTGACTCGACTTCACCTGATCTATTACCTAACTCTATAAACAAGTAGCAACCTAGTCTGACCTAATGAAATTTTGGGCCCATGGCCAAGAAAATCCACTCCGAATCTAAGAAAAAATAATCCGAGTGTAATTTTAAATACTCTACGATAATTAATTCAAATCCAATCTATTGTAGTTTATGCGGAGATTAAAAATGTTAACCACTATGCCATTGGCACACCGACATTCTGGAGAAATTCAAATAAATTGTATATCTCCTGTGAAAAAGTATAGACATCTACGGATATCGCCCCATGATGGAATAGGGGTAGTGATATGTGTCTTGTTATAAGACACTCTTAAATATCTTATCTTATTATCAATTAACATGTTTTATGATTTAAAACTACAAATTTTTCAATGATTATATTTAATTATGCATTGCTAATCTTAAATATTCATTGCATTAACCATATCTGCGAGTACATATGATACGTGTACTTTAAAAATGTGACAAATTATGGATAAAAAGATGATTTTGTATAATTTATAAGTTGTAATATATGTCTATGATTCGATTGTATTATTTTTTTCAATTTAAAAATATGATAGTATGATTTTTTCATCAAAATAAGATATTTATAAGTGTCTTGTAGTAAAACACTTGTCATTTTGCTTGAGATAAAATATTCTTTCAGGGACGCTTTTCTCTTGGGTTCCAAAATATTCTTTTGCCCATTGGGTGTCTGAACTCCGTTGATCATTGGAATAAGATATTAGATCATCCACAGCTTAACAACCCCCCCCCCCCCAAAAAAAAAGCACAAAGCACTACACATAAAAATAAAGGTTCAAGGCCTAACGTTCGGAATAAAATTGCATGTCAAATCTAGTAGATGGGAGATAAGTTTGACTGGCTTGAGATCAAATCCACAAGGTGGGATTTAATTTAGTAGACTGTAGGCCTTGACAAATAGGTGATCTGATTTGTTTAGATTGGATTAATTTTGACTGCTTTTAATATTAATCTATAGGATATAATGATCTGACATATTATTCTGATGCCAAATCACATGCGAATATGAGTTTAAATCACGTTTTGTATTACAATTACCATTACATTAAATTTCTATATATATATATATATATATATATATATATATATATATATATATATATATATATATTATGTGTGTGTGTGTATATATGTATGTATGTATATGATAGAAGTAAATTCACATATATACGTTTAAGCTTTGGCAGATGTAAGACAAAAGCATATCATGATTGTCCATTTCAATCGTTATAGGCATTGGCGAATCCACCGTAGTGTCAGTGGTGTCACCTAACACTCCTCTCAAAAAAAAAAAAATTCCAAATTTAAAAAATTACAACTTTAGTACATCTGGCAAATAAGCTGAAGATGGCTGTGAAGTGTCAGCGGCCTAGGCGCGTTGCATTTGTGTCTTGTGTGTCTGATGTCTAAGGCTTCAAACTTCATTTTTGAAGTTTTATTTTTTCAATTTTTTAAACTTACGCCTTCAGTCTTTAGATAGCCCCTGTCTTTGTACACTGTTGCCTGTTCAGTTCGCATTTCGCTACCCAACAGCCTAACCCCCACCCACACACTCAGCCACCAAAGCAGTCTCTCACTGCCCATCGCCACCTGTGACCGACCCCACACTGAGTCGCTGACTACTCAGTCCGACGGCTACCGCACGGCTCGCTAGCCCCACATCCCTCTCAAATTTTTAAGCTCTCCTTTCATTAATACTGGTTCAGATGTCATAACTGACTTAAATTTGTTATTTAATTCTTGGATTTGTAGATTAATAAGTTTGTATTGTTTGATTTTTGAATTTGTTTGTCAATTTTAATTTCAAATTTGTTAAATTTATAGATTTAATTTCAATTCTAGGCCGATTCTCAATTTGTAGATTAGTTTGTTTTGTTGTTTAATTTGTTAGTTTATTTATCAATTTCAATTCTAAATTTGTTTGATTTATAGGTTTAATTTCAATTCTAAGTTAATTCTCAATTTGTAGACTATTTTTGTTTTCATAGTTTGATTTGTGAGTTTATTTGCCAATTTCAATTTCAAATTTATTTAATTTATAGATTTAATTTCAATTCTAGGTCACATGCATAGATATTTCAAAAAGATAGTTAAGAAATTATCGTCATTACCTTCAAGTTTGAAATTCAAAAACTCACTATAAGGATGATTTGTTTAAAAGTGTATATACTTATAATAATGCATCGCTTTCAAAATATGAGGTCTCGTCGAGGAAAATTAAATTGAATGTAATGTAATCGTTGGTTAATTTCAGTTTGTGACTATTGTTGAATTTTGTATTATGTACTGTTAGTGCTGACACCTCTCTTCGAATTTCCTGACTTCGCCACTGGTTATAGGCAGCTCTAATCTCATATTTATATGCATTTGCCTGGCGCAGTGGTGAATTACTTACTTTCGATATTGCCAAGAACTGCTAGGGCGATTGTCGATGGACTGCTGGCGGTTGGTGACAGCCAATATTGGTAGGTGAAGAAGGAATGTGAGTTTCAATGGAGAATAACTAGTAACTAAGGCATATGTGTCTTTTATGGCAAACAGTTTTTTGAAGAGCTTTTTAGTCAAAAGAGCTTTTTTTAAAAATTAGCTGTTTGACAAAGTTAAAAAGCTAATCTGGGTGTTTGATGAAAGAGCTTTTTAGAAGAACTTTTTGGATCCAAAAAACTAATTTGAAAAGGCTAATTCCATGAGCTTTTTGAAAGAGGTTTTTGAAGAATTAGCTTTTTGTCTCACAACTTTATTAAAAACAGTTAATTTTACCAAACAGTTTTTCAACAAACAGCTAATTCAAACAGCTAACTCAAGCAGCTTACAGCTAACGGCTAATACAAATAGTTAGCAGCTAACAGTTGACAACTATTTGCCAAACAGGACCTTAGTTTTAGGGGGCACAACGGTCAGAACATTTAAGTAATATAATATAAGTTAGGAATTATATATTATATAGTAGTACAATTCCTATCATTCCTATGAGAGCACGCTTCATGAAAGTATCTCTCTAATATGAATTTAATTCGCATAATTTGTAAAATTATTGAAAATTATTATAAATTTAAAAAAATTTTCCTACATCGACATTATGCTTCCAATCAATGCATCATGACTTATGCTCCAATGCGCTAAATAGAATTCAAAAAATTAAACACCAATTAATCTGTACAAAAAATATTAAAAATGTACAGACATATTTTTTTAAAAAAATAAACGTAGCCAACCTCCAGTGGCCAAAAGGAGTCATTTACCCCCATATATGTGCACATTACAATAAATTAAAGGCCTCTTTGAGGATCGTTGACGAAAAGCCTCCAATGAACGAATGAATACATGTCACCATAAGAACCTCTCTTCACACTTACCATATGCATTCATATGTGTTAGGAAATAGGGCAAAGTAATAGCGAAAGTAATAGAATGAAACAGATATTCAGAAATAGTTAAACAGTAATAACAAAAAAACAACGACGCACAAGATTTACGTGGAAACCCAATGCGGAAAAAAAACCACGGACGGCGACGAGCACAATCAATCCACTATATGAGTAGGAAGAGTACAAAACGATCACAATCACAACAAGTGGTTTGATCCCACAGCAGAATTACAATCTCTCTTCTAATTTCTCTCAAAGTATCTCTACCTCTCAATATGTTTAAGTATTCAGGGATTCAGCAGTTATTCTGGAGTTAATTTTAGATCATAAGTATGTCCCCTTTATATAGGGGCAGGAGGGCTAGGATGAGGAAACCCTAGTCACCACGGTATCTTGGACACCAAACCTCATCTTTCCAAAAAGGAAAAAAAATCTTCAACCTAAAATATGAAAATAATATAATTTCCATAATAAAGAAGATCTCAAACACACAATATGATCTTAAATTCTAAGTAGCCGGTAAAAGGGATTTGGGTTATAAGCCCAACAATCTCCACCTTGGACCAAAATTCAACACTATCTCTCGATCACCGTCATCACACCCCGAAGGGTGACGCCCCCGCAAGGGCCAATGCCCCGAAGGGGCGCTCAAATACTATGAATGCCAATTAACTCCAAGTAATACTTGAACTTAGCTCTAGGAGATGACTTATATGAACCTTTCTTCATATAATATGTCGTAGTAGATGCTCGCAAGACATAGAGGCCTCCTTGCCTCAAACCCTTCAGTAAAATCCGACTGCCCTTCGAGACCTTCAGAACTCCACCTTCATCTGAATATTTGCACCCCTTGGATTCAAGGGTGCCCAAAGAGATGAGGTTACGCTTCAAGTCAGGAACATGACGAACATTCGATAAAGTTCTGACAACACCATCATGAGTCTTGATTTTAACAGTACCGATTCCAATTACATTACATTGGGCATTATTGCCCATGTGAACAGCAGTTGAGTCAACTGGATCATATGTTGAAAATCAATCCTTGTGAGGACACATATGATAGGTACACCCAGAATAAAAAATCTAATCAGAATCGCTCTCCCTTTCAGTAGAGGTAGCAAACAAAACATCACCATCAGAATCAGATTCAGCAAACGAAGTTTCAACAAGCTCATGAGAATTATCTTGTTCTTTCTCCCTCTTCTTTTGCAGTTTCCAACAGTTAGTAACAATATGACCCAATTTACCACAATAATTGCAGGTCTTACCAGCATGAGGATTTTTAGACTTAGAACGGTTCTTACTCCTATTATCATTCTCCTTTTCAGGTGTTTTACCCCTTACTACTAATCACTCAACAGAATCAGCATGAATGTTAAGATCAAACTTCTCCTTAAACAACAGGTTTGACTTAACATCCTCAAACAATATAGTATTAGAATTACTATATAACATAATCTCCTTAAAGTATTTATAAGAAGGGGGTAACGACACAACAAGCAAAATAGCCTTATCATCATCCTCAATTTTCACATCCAGACTCTCCAAATCAACAAGAATAGAGTTAAACTCATTCAGATGTTTTTGAACAGGAGTACCTTCAGCCATACGAAAGGTATACAATTTTTCCTTCAAACAGATCTTGTTGGCGAGACTCTTCGTCATGTAGAGTTCCTCCAGCCGAACCCAAAGATCCACCACAGTTGTCTTATCAAGCACATCTCGCAAGACATGTGGTGCCAAGCACAACTGTATGGCAGAAAGTGTCTTCAACTCCAGTTCCTCCCATTCCGCGTCCGTCAACGATCCACGCATCTTCTTTTGGTCTGCTGCCCATTGTTCTTCAGTCATCTTCTCGAGTTTCACGTGAGGTCCTTGTAGAACCTTCCATAACCCATGCTGGATGAGAACTGCTCTCATCTGCACCTTCTAGAGATTAAAACTAATCTCCCCATCAAATTTCTGAATATCAACCTTCATAATTGAAGACATCCTAAACCAAAGCTCTGATACCACTTGTTAGGAAATAGAGTAAAGTAATAGCGGAAGCAATAGGATGAAACAGATATTCAGAAATAGTTAAAGAGTGATAACAAGAACAAGAAAACAACGATATACAAGATTTACGTGGAAATCCAACGCGAGAAAAAAAACCACAGACGGCGACGAGTACAATCAATTCACTATATAAGCAGGAAGAGTACAAAACGATCACAATCACAACCAGTGATTTGATCCCACAGCAGAATTACAATCTCTCTTGTAATCTCTCTCAAAGTATCTCTACCTCTCAATGTGTTTAGGTATTCAGGGATTCAGAAGTTATTCTAGAGTTAATTTTAGATTTTAGGTATGTCTCCTTTATATAGGGACAAGAAGGCTAGGACAAGAAAACCCTAGCCATCACGGTATCTTGGTCACCAAACCTCATCTTTCCAAAAAGGAAAAAAAATCTTCAACCCAAAATATGAAAATAATATAAGTTTCATAATATAGAAGATCTCAAATATACAATATGATCTTAGGTTTCAAGTAGCCGGTAAAAGGGATTTGGGCCATAAACCCAACAATATGCTTCTTTAATCAACTCAATCAATGGCTGAACTTAAAAGCCTTCAAAAATTAGTGCTTGCTCAAACATTAGAATCCCCACTTGATGATAATTCAACCTCTGCTATGGTTCATCAGAGATCCATGGATCTAATGCATTGAAGTTGTGTCTGAACCAACCTTGAGCTCGACTTTAACCGAGGCTACATCGGGGTAGCCCGCTTTCATATAAGCCCCTATATAGAATGACCCGAGTTCAGGGCTTTGTGCCAAATCTTGGAATCTCATCAATCCCAACTTTACACACAACTTTGGCAGAGATTTCCACACCAATTTAACAACCTGTTGCTATATTGAAACTTGCGGAACTCAGAATTTTCCTCAACAAATGGGGTTTAAGCTTGCTAGTTGCTAACATCAGATAATTGGACGCGTTTAAGAAAGAAATCGTCAACTCCATCTTCCAAACATCTGGTAATCCTGGATGGAATGTTCTCAAATGACATGATCAGAATATCATGACACTTGACGCCTTTTGGCCACTGGAGGTTGGCTACGTTTATTTTTTTAAAAAAATATGTCTGTATATTTTTAATATTTTTTGTACAGATTAATTGTTGTTTAATTTTTTGAATTCTATTTAGCGCATTGGAGCATAAGAGGATGTTTGGCAAACCGTTTTTTAGGTAAAAAGAGTTTTTTTGAGCAAAATTAGCTGTTTGATCAAGAAAAAAGCTAATCTGAGTGTTTGGTGAAATAACCTTTAGAAGAGCTTTTTGAGTCCAAAAAGTTAATTTGAAAAGGCTAATTTCATAAGCTTTTTGAAGAATTAGCTTTTTGTCTCACAACTTTATTAGAAACAACTAATTTTATCAAACAGTCTTTCAATAAACAGCTAATTTAAACAGCTAATATAAACAGCCAACTCAAATAGCTAATAGCTAACAGCTAATAGCTATTTGCCAAACAGGGCCATGGTCTATATAAGATATCAACCAATTTTAATTTGCAATGTTGACAATCACTCTTCATTCTGTAAGATTTGTCCATCTTGCTCTTCTCCTGCCAACCAAAATCAATTTTGCTATTATATGTGCTATTTTGTGCTCTGGTCTAAATAAATGCATGATCAGAGCCATATTTACACGATCAAAGGGAAATTTAGCAACACTAATATCAAACAGTCAATAGATCTGATAATGTGACACATTTTTAAAAGAAAATTATTTTTGTAATAAGGATCTTGAAGATAGGGGATAAGTTTAAAATAATTTAAACAAATTATTATATATGATAATTCGAGTATGTAAACTCTATGTTACCAAATAATTTGTACTATAGAAATCAGTTAGTTCAATTAATAAAGCTTTTGAAAGTATTACTAAAGACCTAGGTTTGAATTTTGCATATATCTTAACACTTGGGTCTTATTCACATACCAAAAAAAAAAAAATCATATAATTCGTAGAAATATGAGGCCACATCACATATTCACATGTTTAGTTTTCACACATTTAGGCTAAGCAATAGGCCCAAGAAAAGAGGCTAATGGCTGCTGGAAGTTACGTAGACGAGAGGCTATCTCGTATCTTACAAAGCAAAATCTTCATTGAAGTAGGGGCAGCGCCTAAGAAATCACGGGGAATATTTCTTTTTCAACATGTGCGTTCTATGCTTTCACGATTCTATTCTTTATACCGTGTCTTCTCATTCACCAATTGATTGGAGCGTCAAAAGATCAATAATGGACAAACTTAGAGAAATTGAGTTTCGGTGGGTCAGCAGATTGTATAGATTGAGGTTCAATGACCCTTCTTATTCCCCGTCAACGGATTAAGTTTCAACACGTTCATTGAAATTTCAAGTTTACTGAGATAAGTCAATAGATTAAATGTTGACCGAACCTAGAACCTTGTGCCTATCCCCTAGCTCAAGGATATGTGTCCGTCAAGAAGAAAGGTGACCCGTCATTATATACAACTTACATTTCTATATCTTCTTCACATATGTAGTTACTGAGAATGTCTAATTTTTTTTTTTCTTTTTTATTACCTCCTTAAATTGTAGACTCCATCTAGAGACTCCTTAAAGAGTTTCAGCTTCATGTAATCATGTCTGCTCTGTCTTGTCTTTGATTGCTACTTCACAAAGGTCTTGGTTAAAAGACCATTAAAAAAAAAAAAAAAAGGTGACATACCATATCAAAGCTAATATTAACTGACTCACGTGTGATTAGATTTGATCAAAATGAAGATTGGGGCGAGTTGATGGTCAGGTCATGATTATTAGCAGGCAGGGTTTTCTCGCCCCAACTCTACTTGACCCTTGTGTAGATCGGTATACCTTGAACCCTAATCTTCACCTTGCAGGTACTCTCATATCATTAGTCAGACCATACGCTCAAACTTTCCTTATATAAAAAACGATATTTTTCATTAAGTTTCATTTTTATCATTACATTCAACACTAAAAATCCGAATAAACAAAAAGTCAAGTGATAATAGAATGTTTCCCTAAAAAACATTGTAATTACAAACATACGAGTACGTAATTTAATAACTATAATTACAAACAAATGAAACTCAAAGTCTCTTGTTTTGATTTTAAATTTTATTTTTTGTAAGTGACGGCCAACGAGTTGGTGAGAGGGTCAAATTCTCTACCTGAATCCAATCCTCATTATAGGCTGGTGCCCTCAATTTGATGTTAGGGTATGTCAAAAAAACCAAAAAAAAAAAAAAAAACTGACCGTGACTCTCATTTTTTAGGATTGGGTCAGGGCCCCAACCCATTGGCCATTGACCATCTGTGCATGTGACACAAGTGAGTAGGCCATCATAATAGGGAAGCTAGCTTTCCATTAAACTTATGCATTCAGTCACATTTTATTTTTAATTGTTGACCAATTCGGTATAGACGGCATATAATGCATGATGAGGGGGAAATGATTTTCTCGAAAAATGATTTTTCAATTTTCCATTGTTTGTCACAATAAAGGACGGAAAATTATTTTTCAAGAAAAATGATTTTCTCCCCAATGGAGGAAAATGTATAAACCGAACGTAATTCTTATTAATTACTTTAGTTAATCTTAAAGTTAAGAAAGTTGAGCATCGCATTTCAATTCAACACTTGAAATACCTCTGAATGTGGGTTGAGATGACAAAGTGGTCTCAAAATAAGACTTAATTATGCTTTGTACAAAACCATTCATAACATGTGAATAAATTAATAAACAAGAAAACAAAAATTAAATTAGTCCATGAATAAAAATGGGTAAAAAATTTTAATTTTTCATGAAACAAATATAGCTACGTATCGAAACAACAATTGAGATAAATGAGGCAGAATAAATACAAAGAATATAATAGTCAATACAGGTTAATCTTGTAATCTTCTTCTAACAAAATTAGGAAGACTCTAAAAATAGTTCAAATATAAACCCCAAACAATTACAAGCTGGAAAAGAAATTTTGTTTTTGTGAACAAAATAAAAAAATAAAAAATAAAACAAAATATGATAATGAAAATAACTAGATTTTGGAAGGGGTGGGGAATTAAAGAGAAATTATCTAAGTTCCCCCTAAAATAACCGACATACTCCCCCCTCTCCCCCAATTTACGTATTGTTTGGATTGAGATAGAGAGGGGGAAGGAAGGGGAAGAGAGGGGAAGGTCATGGAGGGGAAGGGAAGGAAAAGAAGGTTATTTATACTTACCTTGTTTGGATATGTTGTAGGAGGCGATGGAGGGGAAGGGAGAGAACTACTGAAAATCTTTCTTCCCCCCCTTCTTTCCTCCTCATTTTGGGGGTGAATAAAAATGAGAAGAATTGAGGGAATGAGGGTGAAATGTTTCCCTCGGTTCCCCTTTCTTCCCCCTCATTCAATATTCCCAAATAAGGGAAATAAGTGTTCATCAACCTTCATTCCCCTCCCCTTCTTTCCCTTCAATCCAAATAGACTGTTACTCTACCAGACCAAACCCCCCACCCACGCACCCATTCATTCCCCTGCCTCCTAACCGCGCACCTGGGCCCTGTTTAGCTGCAGCGGCACCACCGTAGGCCGCCTTGAGTGGCCTTCGCCACTCACCGGCCGTGCCGGAGTCCAGGCGCACCCTCCACCACATCTTTCTCACCTTCTTCTCGAATGGTTTTTGGACAGTTGCAAGGTGAGTTCTAAGACTTCCTTCAATTGTTTTTATTACAGTATTTGATTTAATTAGGGATTATGTCTATTAACATTATATGAAGGTAGTTTGGTGCAAATTCGAATGTTTCAATGGTAAATTTTAGGGATTGGAAGATATGGATGCTATGGGTGTTCATGGAAGGAAAAAAAAAAGGTTTTGGATTTGTATTGTGTTTGAATGAATGAAAGTTTAAATGACTTAATTGAGTTGAAATTAGAAGGCCTTTGTGGTGAATTTAATAAAATTGAAGATTCGTGTATGAATATGAAATACTGGCCATTAAAGGATTGAGAAGGAAGAAGAGTGACTCGAGTATTTGAATTGGGAAGATGAGAGTGAAAAATGATGGAGTTTGATTCTCAAATTTAAACAGAATTCGTTCCACTGTTCTAATTTTTAGGAATTATTGGGATGTCCAAAAATTTTAAAAACTTTACTATAGGTTCTATGTAGTATTTGGATTTATTTTACAGACTTTCATGAATTTTGGAGGCGTATCCTACGAGATATGAAATTTTAAAGGAAACTACCTTGTTTCAGTATGTAAATTCAGCCAGTATTTCAAATTCTGTGAATGCCAGGCTTGAAGGGAAATTGTAAGAATTTTATTGTCGATTAATCATAATATTTTGCAATTTCTTGTAAAGTTTCGTGAATTTTAGAGGTGCATTTTGTAAATTGTGAATTTCTAAGTAAAATATTTATTTTAAAAGAAAGTTGGAGTTCATAATTGAAGTTCGGGCTACATACCAGAGATGGGAGAGTTATAAAGTGTGAATTTAAGGTGAGAATAATAATTTTGGGGGTTCGATGGCTAGTTACAGTTGTGGGTGTTTAAGAAAGATTGAGTTTGGGTAGAGATTATGAAATAAATTTATATAAATTAAATTACATTACAAATTTAAAGGATTTTGTTGAATTTTGGAGAGGCATTAAAGATTGTATGTGCATTGTGAGTTTTACGAAGAAGTAAGGTTGTATGTGTGGAGTTGAATGATTTCAAATTTGCCATGAAATTTATTTTACACTAATACTGTTTTCATTTGATTCCGAAAACTTATACCGCATTGGCAATACAGCTAAACCTATAAACCAATCTAGTTAGCTTAACTCTTTCTTTATTAAGTTACTAATTCAACAATGAAATCAATAATAAAAATAACAAAGCCTATTTATAATTTACTAATATTAGAAAGACCACTTTTGTCATAATCAAGCCAAAACAAGTCTTTACAGAAAAGAGAGAGAGAGCTTTTAAGAGATCCAGGTACGTTTACTGCCTGCACCTTTCAAAATTTCATATATTTTTGAAATATTAAAATCTCATAATATACAATTATTTAATGAACAATTTTCAAGCATTATTTTGTCACATAATCAAATGGACCCACCAGTTATCAATCATCAGGGCTTACGCCCCTCAATTTACCTGTGCGGCCTCAAGTCAGGCTATTTGATCGGCCTAACAGGTGTCCACCTATTCAATGATCGCAATATATATATGAGCTCATTAGTTTGAGTTC
Organism: Carnegiea gigantea; assembly: GCA_029747015.1. Classification (NCBI taxonomy): domain Eukaryota; kingdom Viridiplantae; phylum Streptophyta; class Magnoliopsida; order Caryophyllales; family Cactaceae; genus Carnegiea; species Carnegiea gigantea. The sequence goes on along the minus strand of JAKOGI010001865.1, from coordinate 152,107 downwards.
CACTTTCAGATAATAATTGGCAATAGTTTAGTTATGATTCTCTCTCTCTTTAGTTTCGAACTAAAACGAATTGAAATGCACGCGCTCACTGAAAATGAGTTTTTATTTTTACTGTATAGGAGTGAACGTATTGAGTTTCAACTCATTGTGCAAATATTTTTCTGTTTTAAGTTTTTAGATAAATAAATTGTGGAGTCCGTACTTGTTGAGTACCAGGGACAGAGGGAATAGCCAATAAAGTCTAGATAAGCTCGCAGTGACATTTTAGAAAGTCAGAAGTCATCAGAACATAATTTGTGGGTTGCTAGAATTTCGTTAAGTTTTATATGCATATATTATGTACTGTGTCACAGCTAGGTAAGCTAAAGTGTCCTATAATGCTTTATGTTAAGTAAGTTGCTTAAGCCTTATGTCTTTTGGGATGGCGGTACGCCTTAACTCTATTCTTCCAGACTATTAGCGACTAAAATACTAATGATTAGGGCTAATCCGGTGATTATAAGTTGGGGCGTTACAGAAAATGATTTCCTTTTTGAGAAGATAGGAAGTTGATTTTCTCCTTTAAACTTTTTGATGATATGGTCAGGTGAAGTTTATGTGTAAAATTCGATTTCAACAGTTTGGATCGAAACTTGACTATATAATGTGAAAGATTAGAATAAACTCAAATCTAAATTTTCACCTCAAATTTATCTCATTTGATAGACATTTATCTCTACCACAATAATTTTATCGATATTTTTTGCTATTAAAACAATTCATTCAACTTGCCACTGAAACAATTTTAATGGTTTGGATTGAAACTTGATGATCAGATAGAATATATTAAAATTGACTCAAATTCAAATTTTGAACTCAATATTCTTTCATTTTGTCAATATTTTTTTCACAACCACAATTTAATTGATATTTTTCGGTGTTTAAACAGTGCAGTCAATAGTTTTTACCACTAGAACAATTTCAATAGTTTGGATCAAAACTTTATCATCGGATAGGAAATATTAAAATAAGCTTAAATCTAGATTTTGAGCATGACATTCCTTCATTTGGTCAACATTTTGTCAACATTTTTTTCACAACCACAATTCAATTGATATTTTTTGCGGCTTAAACAGTGCAGTCAATATCTTTTACCACTAGAACAATTTTAATAGTTTGGATCGAAACTTTATCATCGGATAGAAAAGACTAAATAACGGAAAATGTGATATGCAAATCAATTTTCCTTAAAAAAATATTTTCTACAAAAATTGATTTTTCGATGAAATTATTTTTCTTCTAACTAAACACTATCAAAAATTAAAAAACTCTAACATGTGAGTAATCCGAAAACAAATTAATAATTAAAGTAATGTAATGCTGCGAATCTCCATGAGAAGCTTGTACTATGTACGGCTCCATGTGATGATCTGCCAAAGAAACTCCTGAGAAGTGAGGATTTACATACATGGTACACCCACCTCATAGCTGATGCAGTGACAAGCAAAGCAATAATGAATATATGATATCCTCCCATTCTGATTTCCAGGCTGGTTTCTTGACATTTTGAGATGAGCTCCTCTTCAAAAATTAGGGGGAATCCTATTTGTTCTGTCTCTAAAAACTTTTCTTTAATGAAGGGAAAGGGGGCTTAGGATGCAATAATTAGGAGCACTCCAATTGAATAACTCGAATAAGCAGAATTTGCAAGAAAAGTTTAACATATTTGAGGTCCACCTGAATCAAAATTGATCCAGTCCAAATAGAAATTGAATCAAAATCTTGTACGCCTAAATATGACGAGCTTGAAATTAATTTGGGCCAATGTATAGTGAATGGACAACTTGCTACGTATCTAACTATAGGTTGTTTATTTCTTAGTAGACCTAATCAAAGGATTGGGGCCCTATCCGACCTGTCCAAATCTGACCCTAATAAATGAGGATCGGGGATGGTTTGTTGCCTCTGACCTGGCCCGAACCTCAAAAGGAGGATACCATGCTATGATGAGAGTCGAGTTATCGTAAAGGTCGTGACCATCTGACTCGACCCATTGGCCCCCACTTTAAGGAAAAAAAAATTCAAAATCAAAGCGCAAGAGTTTGGATTTCATTTGCTCATAGCCTTTTGGTTTTCTACTTTCTCGTTTCCTTTTATCCCTGCTGTCACTCACTCTCTCCAAATCTTACTGGCTCTCAACCTTCTCACACTCACTCTCTGATATTTTCAGTAATTATTTTAATGACGTACTTGTTATAGTTACTAAATGATGCATTATAATGTTTGTAATTATGATATTTTTCATTGGAACCTTCTATTATTGCTTGGCCTTTCGCTTAAAAGGATGTCTAATGTTGAATTTTATGAAAAAAAGAAACTTAATGAAAAATCTCCTTTTTTATATAGAGAAGGTTTGAGGGTCGTGTTTGATCCGGTAACTCGAGGGTACCCACAGGTTCAGGGTTAGGGTCAGGGTCAGGGTTAGGGTCGAGCGCATGCCAACACACATGAGGGTCAAGAAAACTATATTTATTGACGTGACCCTCAATTTGATCATGTCTATTTTCTAGTGAAATGGCGCAGAAGAAAACAAAAACTCATGTACCCCAAATGAGTATCCGAAACCGAAGATGACATACGTATGCTACATGAATGAACTGATACTAAGACCAGAATACATATTTTGGAAATGATATGTAATATGGTACATTGATGGGTATATTTTCATAGCATGATTGATCATATCAAAAGGCGGATTCTCAATCGGTATGAGGTTGGAAGATTCATCTCCTCCACCTTAGTTTGATTGTGGGGGCCAGCAAAGTTATCCTTATGTAGAATTTCTAGATATCAGTAGATCATCTATGGATAATTAGTTCCCTCAAGTAGCTTTGCATATATCTAGAAGAGTGAACTTGCTTACCATAAAATTAAAAAAAAAATGTCATTGACCATAGAACATTGTATGGTCAATCATGAAATTTTATTGATTAATGACCTAATTTTTCTACAATCACCATGTTAGAGTTGAAAGTGCATGATCAAATTGAATAATAAGATACTCTATTTTGCGAGTATGTGAAAAAGTACTATCTGAAAAGATAAATTTCACTTTGTTATGCTTGTCCTACATCAATTTATATCTTACATTAGCAATGCCTAAATTCGCATCCATATGAACTTTATTTCAACTTGTTCAAATCTTTCAATTGAGTATAAGCTTACTTATGCAACTCATAACATCTCCATTCTTGCCTAATGACTCCTCTATAATTCAAGTGAAGACTCCATACAGATAACTTAAGTTCACATTAGGAATGACAGAGAATCCTGGGCCCGATCCAGATCCATTAGACCCGCTCCATTTTTAAGGATCTGGATCTTAAAAATTTGGACCCGTTGGAATTTTAGAGGATCGGCGTCTTATTGGATTTAGGTCGAATCTGAATTTGGATCTGAGACTTTGAGACCCAAACCCGACCTTAGATCCGTATACAGACCCGTTTATTTTTTTTGGACCGCGCATTGTTATTTTGCCCAGGGTTTTTTGGCCTTCTGCGTTTCGGGACTTTTGAGTCCCTCAGATCCTTACTCTGCCTCTCCGTCTATCTCTCTCAGAATTCTTAGCCGGTCAGCCACTCAGCTGACTTCGCATCTGTCGTCTCCCCTCCACGGCTCCACCGGTCGTCGCTATACACCTTCACGGCCGGTGCTACAACTTCATCACGCTTTGAGCATTTGGTATTATGGACTTTGTAATTTGTTTTCATCTTATAGATAGAGGTTTGGTAATTGATAATGTATGTGTGGATATTAGACAACTTACTTGGCTTATGTTTAGCGAGTTGATGGAGGATAATGGGCTACTATCAGTAATTTCTACTTATAATTCAGTATTTTACTATGTGTTATGAGGGTGAAGTTAATTATAGGGCAAAATTTTATGTATGTACCTTTATTTTGTTACAAAAAATAAGAAAGTAAAAAAAAGACTCAAAGTAGCAGGGCCCATTGAGAACCCGCTAGACCCTTTAGATCCAGAGGATTCGGGTCTGGATCCAAATTTTATAGACCTTATAAATTTAGATCGGATCTGGATCCAGGTATGAAAAACGGATCTGGATCTGGATCTTGGTGGACCCGATCCAGACCCGGTTCATTGCCATCTCTAGTTCACATATTAATTGGTAATATTTGTATGCATTTATATAGGTACTGCTTTGTTCGGCAAAATTAGCTATTTAGGTAGCAAATAATGGTTCAAGTAGCGGATAACTGTTTATATAGCTGATAGCATTTCTAATTTAGCTGTTAGCCGATAGCGGTTTACATAAGCTGTTGAAATAAATATATTCGGTAAATTTAATTGTTAGGTTAGCTGATTAATGTAATTGATGTAAAAGGATATAGATAATATCCAAATATAAAATTTTCAAAGGATATTTTTTGACCAAAAAATATGAAATGCTACTTCTGAATGCCAATGACTAATACTGTTAGTTTTCAAAAATGCTGATTAAAATGCTAAATGATGCTTAAAATGTTAGTTAACACACTAGATTACCGAGTACTAAAAATTGACTGATTAGGGCATTGACTTGATTAAAATACTAAACACTGCTCAAAATACTATTGCCGAACAAGGCAATTAAAAAAATGCACAAGTATAATCAAATGTAACTGTGTGGATAGCTAGCAGTACCTTATGTGATGTTTGGTTGGATGTAATGCAATGACAATATAATGCAATCAACTTTGTAATGTAATTATCATTACTTAGTTTGTAGTAATTATAATTGCAACATAGTTCTTTTATTACAATACCCTCATACAACCAAATAAAGTAATGAAAATATAATTATAAACTTGTTTGCATTATAAAGTTGTTTACATCTAACCAAACATTATGTTAGAGTCTATCTCGACTATATCTCTTATAATAGCCAAATCGCTTCACCGTTGATAATAATTGCAAACTTGTTATTACTAGTTTTGATTTGAATCTCAAATCTAAACACAAGTATTTGTAATTGGTAGCCCCTTGATTAAGCCGAGGTACCCCTAGCGACTGCTCAACCATTTGCCTAAAAGTCAACCGAATCCACCCAAAGCAGGGTTTGATAAAACTCACGAGTACATTGTTGTCTAAGCATTCTTAAATTGATCTTGATTTGATTATTTTTGACCACAAAATAAAAATAAACCGACAAAGAAGATCCCCCTGATCCTCCTCTAACGTATCTCCCTCCTATTATTTTCCCCTATGAAAATCCTTTCCAAACGGCCTACCTTAATAAAATCCTCAACCCATCCCCACCTTCATCATCACCTTCATTTCTCATCTCCATCTCTCTCTCTCTCTCTCGAAGTTTTCTCTCGCGTCCCTTCTGGTTGCAATGGAAACCCAATTCCACGTTCTTGCCGTAGATGATAGCATCATTGATAGAAAGCTGATTGAGAGGCTCCTCAAGACTTCTTCCTTTCATGGTATGTCTCATTTCTCCTCTTATTTCTTTGGTTAAACCATTGCTGCATATACAGCGGTTAGTTTAACCGATAAAGTCTTTAATTATACCGGTTTGGTTCCAATGTTGTCCTGTAAGCTTGGAACCCAAATTTGTTTATAATATATTTCCATATCTACCCTTCATGTAAAACAGAGGAAATTTGGCTACTTTATAATCTAAACTAGGAGTGGACAATAGGTTGAATACCTATTGGATCAAGCAGATCAGGTCATTTAAAATGGGTAAATAATAAGTCGGATCAATAACGAATTGGGTTAATGGTGTGTCGGCCCATTAAAAGATATTAATGGGTCGGTCGGGTCGGGTCGGGTCAGTCACGGCCCGTTTAATGACCCATTAATTTTTCAATCTATTTATTATACTAATTTACATGTTATAATTAATTAAACTTATTATCAATGTTTTATACATAATAATAAGTATCATACAAAGTTTTTTTCTGCAAGCTTATTCCATTTTAAAACGGGACAAAAGCGAGTTACCCGTCGCCTATCCGATCCGACCCATTTATTTTCATGAAAAACCCAACCCGAGCCAAATCGTAACAAGTCGGTCATAATGCGACCCGACCTAGTTTGTAAATAAACTGACCCTAACTCGACCTAACCCCGGGTATTGCCAACCCCTTTTCATTTATTGATGCAGTGACAGCGGTTGATTCACCAAACAAGGCCTTGGCATTGCTGGGGTTAATTGGGAATGCGGATGCAAATGAGAATGAATTGGGAATGAAGGTGAATATGATAATAACAGATTATTCGATGCCCGAAATGACTGGGTATGATCTGCTCAAGAAGATCAAGGAATCAGATAGATTAAAGGGCATTCCGGTGGTGATAATGTCGTCTGAGAACATTCCATCCAGGATTACCAGATGTTTGGAAGATGGTGCTGAAGATTTCTTTCTTAAACCTGTTCAATTATCTGATGTTGATAAGCTTAAGCCTCATTTATTAAGAAGCAAATTCGAAAATTTTTGCAAGTTTCAGCAGAGGTTGTTAAGTGGGCACCCCGATGCTGGGAATTCTGGCCAAAACTGTGTGACGATCAGGAAAGTTGAAGTTGGATTTGAGAGATTCCAAGGTTTGGTCCAAGCCCATGGGTCATGGGCTCGGATCCTTCATTTTAGGTGGTGGTGCTGGTGGTGGAGGTGGAGGTGGACCTGACTCGACATAGACCGAGTTCAGTCTCAGGCTCGACTTGGCCTTGGATTCAATGTGTTTGGCTTCAGGGTATGCCCCATGTTGCTCATGCTGTTCAAGGAAAACGTGCGAGCAAAATGATCATCTCCTTATGTTAGAAAGTGGAAAATCAATGGCTGGCCAAATTCGATTCAAGTGGATGGTGGGAATCCATTGAGAACCAGGAATCCATTGAGAATCAATTTTGTTCAGATAATTGGGTGATACACAAGCTAATCAAAGTTCTATTTCAGCAACGGATATGTTTGAAAAGTGGATTAACCGTACGTTATGTCAGATTCAAAGAATATTTGGGGTGATGCAACTTGATATACACAGCAAGATAAGAAGAAATTTGCAGGGCAATGCTCATAGGTTGTTACTTAGCAGGAATTTTTTGAAGTACCAATGCTTCGGATAAATCAAATTCAACCATTATGAATATTCTAAGACGACAATATTATTCTATTGTTTGTTTTGTTAATTTTAAACGAATTATATGCCTTCTTTCCTTCATCATATGGAAGCTACGATACTTATGAACGTATAATTTGGTCGAACATGGGGAGAGGGAGGGCACATATAAGGAAGATGAAACAAGGAAAATGTGACAACTTTGACGGCTCATGACTTCGATTATTATAAAGACAGGGTTCTCATTACTTACGGAACATCATCAACCCTGCTTAGATCCTTAATTGCCATATTAAAGATACAATCCGACCCATCGCCTAATGAAATGGTACAAGAAAGCTGAAAAGGTTGGAAATGTACTAGGATGTGAGCACCCTAATATTCCTCATCCTCTTTACATGAGAGAAAGTAAAAGACAAAAAGCGAGAAACAAAGTCTAACATTTCAAATGTTGTATATGTTTATGGCTAGTAGCTCTATGAGCTTGTATTCTCTAGGATACAACAACTGTCTTCTTGTTAGTCCTATAGTAACTGTTTTATGTTTCTTTTTTTGTAAGGGCTTTGCCCAACTAATAATCGGAAAAAAAAAAATAAAACTAACTTATTATTAAGGCATCTACTACTTCTGAGCTTGGCCATAAGACTTACATTATCACCTTCATTTAGACGTAACTTCTTGAACCCATTGTTCCATGCCATATGAGCCGCTATTAAACACGCACAGGGTTGTATATCACACCTTTGAATTTCCAACCCAAAATTAATTGTCAATGGATGGAGTAACTCACCAACTTATATATATGTTCAAACCCTTTATTTTTTTATCAATGTGGGACAATACCCACTTTCATAATCTTTGTATTTTATCAATGTGGGACAACACTCACCTTTATACTCCAACACCTCCCGTGGGCTACACTTGACTGCTGGCATCCAACATTCCTCATACGAGTCTTGCAACTCGTTGTGAGAAGCACGACGCTGATAAGCTAAATAATTAATGAGCTATGTGACCCTTGAATATTGCCAACTATGTCTAATTACCATGAGATGAACTATCTTTTTAATTATGCACTCAAAAACATGTCCCTAATTAACAGTATACATATTCATCCCATCGAAGACGAAAATCCTTTAATTCGCTTACAAGAGGCACCACTTGAGTTCGAATCCACATTAGAGTTGGGAAAAGCTGACCCAACACGATTAACAATTCGAAAAACCGACATGAAGTTAAGTGGGTTTGGGTATAAATTTTGGACCCGTTTAATTAAATAGGTTGACATGTTTAACCCGTTTAATTAAATGAGTTAGATTCAGGTTGAGAATCTCGACACGAAAAAGTATCTATTTAACCCGTTTAATTAAATGAGTTAAATAACTCAAGTCATTTTTCCATTTGTCATTTATCCATTTGCTTTTTATTTGATAATTAAGAATATAAAATTTTTTAAAAATTGTGAATTATGATGAATTAGGGGAATTTTAAAGAGTAATTATTTAATGTGATATGTAAACTTAATTTCTAACACTGCAATTACGTGTTAGTTGAAAATATTAAATATGTAAATAGTTAATTGGGCGACTGAACTTAACTTGTTTATCTTAAACGAGTTAAGCGGGTCAACCCGTTTAAAAATTAAACTGGTGCAGATTAAGATTTTTCAACTCGTTTAATAAATGGGTTAGGTTCAGGTCGAGAATTTCCCTATTCGCTAACCTATCCGTTACTTGGCATTGAAGAATGGGTTATAAGTCAAACCAAATCGATACCTATATCGCAATCAATCCTAGATTTAAAAATATAGACTACCATTTACCTATATGGTGTCTATAATTGAAGAAAAGTCGATTGCTTAAAGTAACTATTTTGCTAGACCTAATTGATAGGTTAATTAAAGTGGGTTGGGCTGGGTCGACGGGTACGTTTGTCCATTAGTATATTAGTAGATCAGGTTGGGCCAATTATGTACATTGATGGGGTGAGCCAGCTTTTGGGTATTCTGACTTCCACTTACAATCATCCAATGAAGGGCTAAAAACTCATGATTATGCATGTTCTGTTTTTCATGCAGTGACTGCAGTAGATTCAGGCACTAAAGCTTTGGAATTGCTGGGTTTACAAAGGAATGAAGACACTGATTTAGAGCAACAACACCATCACCATGTATAATTCATTTTGTAATTTCGATCTTTTTCATCTTCATTTTCACTTTTTTATTTTATTCTTTTTTTGGTTAGCTAATTTTTATTGCCAATGTGTATTAATTCTAGGATATGGAGGTCAACTTGATAATAACTGACCACTGTATGCCTGGAATGACTGGCTATGAACTTCTCAAGAAAATCAAGGTACTTTTACCATAATCTTTCTACTGACTTTTTTTTTATTTAATAGATTCTATTTTCAAATTTAATTGGAACAAAAAATGATAAAAATATATTTTGGTCTAATTTGCAGGAATTTGAGAATCTGCAAGATACACCAGTGGTGATAATGTCTTCTGAAAATATTCCTTCTAGAATAAACATGTACATATTTATTTATTCCTCCACTTCAAAACTCTTATTTAATAAATGTCCCCCCCCCCCCAAAAAAAAAAAAATCAATAAGGAATTTGATTGTATTGGATATTATGATCTTGACGGGAGAAAGAATGGTGCAGATGCTTGGAAGAGGGAGCAGAAGACTTCTTGCTGAAACCAGTGCAGTTATCAGATGTTGACAAGCTTAAGCCCCACTTGATGAGGAGCAAATCCAATGGCCAATGATCGCTCAATAGATTGATGATGATCATGATCAATATCGATGTGTTTCTCCTAATCATTCTATATTATCCTAAGGAGGGAGGAAAAATATATTTTTTCTGCTAGTTAGTCAAATGTAATACAGTTTATATATCTATTACAACTAAATTACTAAGGGCAGGTAGCAGTACTATGACTTCTTAAGGGCCTGAGGGAGGAGTAGACGAAAGTTCTTTAGAGATTTACTAACTTTTGGGGGGGTCCTTCCCCCCTTTTCATTTAGGTAGGAGATGAACTTGTACAGACTTTGTTAAGTATTAGAATTAGTTGATACAACAGAATTAGTTAGCTACATTTCAGGGAGTTAGTTTGCTATGTCAGTAACTGACTCTCCAAATTAGTTAGCTGCCTTATGTTGCTGTATATATGCAAGTACTGTAGCTCCTCTGCATTCAATTCTTTTCAATACAATTCATATAGTCATCATGTAGAGAGCTTTCCCTCCTCTCTCTCTCTCTCTCTCTCTCTCTTTCTCTCTCTCATGCTAATGATCCAGACCTATTTCTTTTACATGGTATTAAAGCACCTAAGGTAAACTGTTAGGATTAATATCAGAATAACAGTATAGCGGAAGCGATAGGATGCAATAGAAAATCAGAAATTCAACCAATCACAAACAACAGAACAATAGGAAGAGAACAAGAACACAGGAATTTAACGTGGAAAACCCAATGTGGGAAAAACCACGGACGGCGACAGCACCAGAACAATTCACTATGAGCAGGAAAGTACACCACGATCACAATCACCTCAGTGATTCGATCAAAGAGCAGAATTACAATCTCTCTATTGTAATCTCTCACAAACGACTTTTACCTCTCAATGTGTTTATGAGTACTGAAGTGTTTTGAAACAAGGCCCTAGACCCCCTTTATATAGGGTCTGCGAGGTAGGGTTTCCCCCTGAAAACCCTAGCTACCACCTTCCAAAAACCGTCACCAAAGCGCAACCCTAGCCGCCATCCGAAAGCGGCGGCGAGAAGACCCGAGGCACGACCGTGCCACGTGGCACGTGGCAGTCACCCAGTGCCACATGGCACGACCGTGCCATATGGCACGGTGCCCCCGTGCCAATTTTCTGTCCCTCTCGTCTTCGGCTCTTCGTCTTGGCACGCCCGTGTCTGTGCAGCATGGGCTCCCCGTGCTGATACTCGAGATTTTTAGGCCATAAAACCCAACAATCTCCACCTTGGACCAAAATCTCCAGTCTTCAATTACCGTCGTCGTCGTCACACCCCAAGGGGTGATGCCCCCTAAAGGGCTATGCCCCGCAGGGCTTCTCAATGACTGTGAACTCCCACTAAGTCCAAGCAATGCTCGAACTTAGCTGTAGGTAGTGGCTTTGTAAGCATGTCAGCAGGATTCTCTGAGGTGTGAACTTTCTTCATCATTATTTCTCCTGCAGCAACTGTGTCTTGTACATAATGATATTTGACGCTGATATGCTTGGTCTTCGAGTGATAGGCATCATTCTTTGTCAGATGTATAGCACTCTGACTGTCAGAATATACCACAGTAGCAGATTGTGGTATTCCAAGCTCCATTACCAGTCCCCTTAGCCAGGTAGCTTCCTTCACCCCTTCAGTGGCAGCAATATACTTAGCTTCTGTTGTAGACAGGGCTGCAATAGATTGTAAAGACGCTTTCCAAGAGATAGCGCCCCCACACATGGTAAAGATGTACCCAGATATGGACCTCCTCCTATCCAAATCACCAGCATAATCAGAATCAACATACCCTACTACATCAGATGTAGCAGCCTTGTTTCTATCAAATACCAGCCCTTTCCCCACAGTTCCCTTTACATACCGTAGGATCCATTTTACACCCTCCCAGTGGTCCTTTCCAGGATTATGCATATATCTACTTACCACACTCACAGCATGTGATAAGTCTGGTCTGGTACAGACCATGGCATACATCAAACTCCCTACAGCACTAGAGTATGGTACATTGGACATTCTACCGATGTCCTCTTCTGTTTGCGGACAGCATTCCGCAGACAGTTTAAAATGTGCAGCAAGAGGGGTAGACACTGCCTTGCAGTCCCTCATTTTGAACTTGCTTAATACCTTCTCAAGATATTTTTCTTGAGACAAGTATAATTTTCCCTCCTTTCGATCCCTGTGAATCTCCATGCCCAGTATCCTTTTAGCTGCACCTAAGTCTTTCATTTCGAATTCCTTACTGAGCTGAGATTTTAGCATGCTAATCAGGGTTTTATCTTTAGATGCAATTAGCATGTCATCAACATACAGTAGTAGATATATAAAGGACCCATCACCATATTGTCTAAAGTATACACAATTATCATATCTACTACGTATGTAACCATTATCAATCATAAACGTGTCAAAACGTTTATACCATTGCCTAGGAGCCTGCTTGAGTCCATACAAGGACTTTTCCAACTTACATACCATGTGTTCCTTATCAGGAACAACAAACCCTTCAGGTTGCTTCATATATATCTCCTCTTCCAGCTCACCATGCAGGAAGGCTGTTTTTACATCAAGCTGCTCCAACTCCAAGTTAAACAATGTCACAATAGATAACAATAATCGAATAGAGGTGTGTCTGACTACAGGAGAGAAAACCTCATTGTAGTCTATACCTTCCCGTTGGTTGCAACCACGAACAACCAACCTTGCTTTCCACCTTGCATCCTCTACCCCAGGGATGCCCTCCTTCTTCTTGTATATCCATTTGGCAGTTAAGGCCCGTCGGCCTTTAGGCAGGTTACATAACTCCCAAGTCCCGTTTTTCTGCAGACTTTCCATTTCTTCTTGCATAGCCTGAATCCAGTTGGGTGAACTTGGGCAGGTGATGGCTTCAGTATAATTTGAAGGCTCAGTTCCTTCAGACACTTCCTCTGCAACGGAAAGTGCATATGCTATCAGCCCTTCATCATCGTTGTACCGGGCCGGTCTCCTGATCTCCCTGCGAGGACGATCACGTGCTATAGAGTACTCAACCTCCTCCTGAGGTTGATTAGTGCTGATAGCCCCAGGCTCAGTGATCTGGACTTCCCTCATAGCTCCACCTTGAGCTGTAGCAGTCTCCAGCTCCACCTCCATGTTGGTGTCTTGCTGAGTTCCTGCACCAGTAGAAGGAACAGCAGCATTCTTTCCAGAAGATAATATATCAGACTCATTGAAAGTAACATCCCTACTTTGTATTACTTTCTTAGAATCAGGACACCACATACGATATCCCTTAGATTCACTAGCATACCCCAAAAACATACATTTAACTGCTCTAGGTGCTAGTTTTCCCTCATTTACATGAGCATACACAGGACACCCAAATACCCTGAGATTAGAGTAGTCAACAGGATTACCTGACCATACTTCTTCTGGAATCTGAAACTCGATGGAGGAGTGTGGTGATCGATTCACCAGGTAGCAGGCCGTAGAAATGGCCTCAGCCCAAAACGCTTTGCGATCCCAAAGCCCAGCAGTTGAAAGCAAACACCGTGCTTTCTCTAACAATGTCCTGTTAATTCGTTCTGCGACCCCATTCTGTTGTGGTTTCCCGACCAAGGTTTTATGCCTGGCTATGCCGTTTGCTGTGCAGAACTCTTCAAACTCAGATTCAACAAACTCCAGGCCATTATCAGTCCTGAGTTTCTTGATCCTTTTGCCAGTCTGGTTCTCAACCAGAGCCTTGAATTTCTTGAACATTGAGAATGTCTCGTTTTTCTGTCTCAAGAAATACACCCAAACTTTTCGTGAGAAATCATCAACAAATGTTAACATGTAACGCTTACCTCCCATCGAAGGTACCTTAGAGGGACCCCACAAATCAGAATGGATGTAGTCCAGGACCCCCTGAGTACGGTGACTAGCCTTTGAGAAACTTACCCTTTTCTGTTTCCCAAATACGCAGTGATCACAAAAATCCTACTTACCCGTACTAGCGTTACCAAGACAACCTTTCTTACCCAGAATGGTCATCCCTTTCTCACTCATATGGCCCAATCTCATGTGCCATAACCTCGTGTCATCTGTCGTACCCACTGCAGCTACGCCTGTAACTGTAGCTCCTTGCAGAATGTAGAGACTTCCCTGTTTCAGTCCCTTCATCATCAGCATGGCTCCCTTAGTTACCTTTAGGACACCATTCTCCATAACAATCCTGCAACCATTAGTCTCAAGAGTACCCAAAGAGATCAAACAACGAGTCATATCAGGAATATGTCGCACTTTAGACAAAGTTCTAATAGTGCCATCATGGGTTTTAATCTGAACTGTACCTATCCCTGCAACCTTGCATTCAGCATCGTTGCCCATAAGTACCACCCCAGAATCCACAGGTTCATAAGTTACAAACCAATCCCTACGAGGACACATGTGGAACGTGCAACCAGAATCTAAAACCCAATTAACATCCACTCCTCTCCCAGAAGTGGTAGCTAACGAAGTAGCAAGCAGTACATCCCCATCAGACTCAGACTCTACTACACAATCAGCTGTAGCAGTTTTCTCCTTTTCCTCATTCTTTTTCTTTAATTTCCAGCAATCAGCTTTGATGTGACCCAATTTGTTGCAGAAGTGGCAGGTTTTATTTGCATGAGGATTCCGTGATTTAGAACGGCCCTTTTTCTTGTTACCATTCCCCTTTTTCTCTGTTGTCCTACCTCTGACAGCCAGTCCCTCACCCGGATCAGCATGAATGTCATGGTCAACTTTTCTTTAGACAGTAGGTTGGCCTTGACATCCTCAAATGATATAGTATATGAATTACTATATAGCATAATTTCTTTAAAGTGTTTGTATGAAGGGGGTAGTGAGACAACAAGTAGAATAGCTTTATCCTCATCATCAATTTTAACGTCCAAGCTTTCTAGATCCACTAGGATTGAATTAAACTCATTCAGATGTTTTTGGACGGGCGTACCTTCAGCCATGCGACAGGTATACAACCTTTCTTTCAGCCTGATCTTATTAGCTAGACTTTTCGTCATATACAACTCTTCTAGGCGAGTCCAAAGGTCAACAGCAGTTACCTTATCAAGTACCTCTCGCAGAACGTGAGGTGCCAGGCACAGTTGTATGGCTGAAACCGCCTTCAACTCCAATTCCTTCCATTCGTCCTCCGTCAGCGACCCACGCCGCTTCTTCTGTTCTTAAGCCCATTGCTCATCTGTTGTCTTTTCAGGTTTGACATGAGGTCCCTTCAGGACCTTCCACAACCCGTGCTGGATGAGAACCGCTCTCATCTGCACCTTCCAGAGATTAAAGCTAATCTCTCCGTCGAACTTCTGAATGTCTACCTTCATGATTGAAGACATCCTAAACCAAAGCTCTGATACCACTTGTTAGGATTAATATCAGAATAACAGTATAGCGGAAGCGATAGGATGCAATAGAAAATCAGAAATTCAACCAATCACAAACAACAGAACAATAGGAAGAGAACAAGAACACAGGAATTTAACGTGGAAAACCCAATGTGGGAAAAACCACGGACGGCAACAGCACCAGAACAATTCACTATGAGCAGGAAAGTACACCACGATCACAATCACCTTAGTGATTCGATCAAAGAGCAGAATTACAATCTCTCTATTGTAATCTCTCACAAACGACTTTTACCTCTCAATGTGTTTATGAGTACTGAAGTGTTTTTGAAACAAGGCCCTAACCCCCTTTATATAGGGTCTGCGACGTAGGGTTTCCCCCTGAAAACCCTAGCTACCACCTTCCAAAAACCGTCACCAAAGCGCAACCCTAGCCGCCATCCGAAAGCGGCGGCGAGAAGACCCGAGGCACGACCGTGCCACGTGGCACGGTCACCCAGTGCCACATGGCACGACCGTGCCATATGGCACGGTGCCCCCGTGCCAATTTTCTGTCCCTCTCGTCTTCGGCTCTTCGTCTTGGCACGCCCGTGTCTGTGCAGCATGGGCTCCCCGTGCCGATACTCGAGATTTTTGGGCCATAAAACCCAACATAAACTCGCCTCAATACAATCAGTGGATTAGGTGTGATAATATGGTTGTTAGTTGGCTGTTAAATTTCATGGTTAATGACCTAGGTGAAGCTTTCCTTTATGTAAACTCTGCTGTACAACTTTGGGAGGAACTCACTGATCAGTTTGGTCAGCGTAATGGACCTCTACTTTACCAATTGAAAAAAGAAATCTCATAATTACATTAAGGACGTGATTCTGTGGCCATTTATTACACAAAGTTAAAAAGACTTTGGGATGAGTTAGATGATATTTTTGAGGTGCCTGTCGTGTTTGTGCAAATACTTGCAAAGCCATTAAGAAGACAATGGAGTTAGCAGAAAGGCAACCACTAATGCATTTCTTGATGCCTTTGAATGGAAACTATGAAGCTATTAGAAGGCAGATATTGCTCTTAGATCTCCTGCCCAATGTAAATAGAGCCTATTCCATGCTTCAAAAGGTTGAAACCCAAAGGAATGTAACTGGAAGTATAGCAGCAAACAAAGAAGTAGCAGCAGATATAGTGAGAACTGGGATAAATTCTGCTGAGGGTACAGACTCCACAGCTAATGCCTTTGCTGTAAGAAATGGACCAAGGGGTAAGAAGGATTTCAAGAAGGCAAAGGCAAATAGATTCTGTGATTACTGTAAAAGGTCTGGCCATACCAGTGATCAATGTTTTAAAGTCATAGGTTATCCAGATTGGTACCAAGGTCCTAAGGATAATGCTAGGCCAAAAAGAAATGTTTGCAGCCAACTTAGCAAGTTCTGAAGGAACTCGTGATACTCCCCTTGAATATGGCCTTAGTACTCAAGAAAACACACCAGCTCATCCAGGTTCATCCCTTTCTATGGGCAGAATTGACTAAAACCTTGTACAAGCTCTAGCCCAGGAAATGATGAGGCTAGTTGAAGGATAGTAGGGTGTGGCAATGCAGTCCAGTGATTCTAGTACTTTTGCTCATTTTGTAGGTATGAATGCTACTGGCTCTCACTCTTATATTAGTTGTGCTATGTTTAAAAATGCTCAAGGTTATTGGATTATAGATACAGGGGCCAGTGACCACATGACATCTGATTTCAACCTATATTCCAGAACCACCTCATTGCCTATACCTGTTCATGTGACTTTACCTGTGGGCTCTCTCAAAGTTATAACTCTTGTGGGTGATATATAGTTTTCACCAACTCTAAATTTACACAATGTCTTATTTGTGCCAGATTTTAAATACAACTTGCTTTCAGTAGCCAAGTTTTTAATAGACAATTATTGTTGCGCAACCTTTTATCCCACTCATTGTGCATTCAACTAAGCTGATTGTGGCTGTTGGTAAAAAGGTTGGTGGACTTTATACTTTTGACTCATCTTATCTTCGAGACAAGGCCTCTATCTCAGTAGCAAATGTCTCAGAAGTGTCTATCAGCTCTGTAAAACCATCAAACCAAGATTTCCTTTCTTGTAAAAATTCAGCATGTACAGCTCTTAATTTACATGTACTACGTGCTAGATTAGGCCATGCATCTATTTCTAAAATACAGCATATTACAGAATGTAAACCTCTTTTGTCCAATGAGTTTTCTTGTGAGACATGTGTATTGGCAAAATTTCATAGAACTGCAATTTAATACAAGCACTATTGCTACAAAAGCCCCTTTGTAACTTGTTCATATGGATTTATGGGGACCTCACAGGGTTACTAGTGTGACTGATGCCAAATATTTTTCTCACCATTGTAGATAATTTTAGTAGGAATACATGGACACACATGTTACAGGACAAAACACAAGTATTCTCTGCTATACATTAGTTTTACAATATGATTGAAACTCAGTTTAAAACAAAAATCCTTATGATAAGGTCAGATAATGGCTCTGAATTTATTCAAACTGCTTGTTTGGATTTCTTTGCTTCCAAAGGCATTTTATATCAAAAATCCATAGTCAAAACCCCACAACAAAATAGAGTTGTTGAAAGGAAAGGTAGACACCTCCTAGATACTGCTAGCGCTATTAGATTCCATGCAGGTTTACCTAAAAATTTTTGGAGTGAATGTGTGTTGTCTGCAACTCACATTATCAATAGGCTACCTATGCCCAATTTGTCTTGGAAGAGTCCGTTTGAAGTGCTTTATAACCAGGTCCCTAATTATTCAACATTAAGGATCATAGGTTGCCTGTGTTTTGCTACCAATGTGAGGGAAAAGGACAAATTTAAAACTCGTGCATACAAATGTGTTTTACTTGTATACACTTTTGGTTATAAAAGATTACAAACTTTTGATTTGCAAACTAAGAAATTTTTTCATAGCAGAGATGTTTTGTTCAAAGAAAATGTTTTTTCATTTAAACATAGCCCAGTCACCTCTAATTTCACACCTGAAATAGATATCCCAGCTCCTATATTGCCTTATTCAGGTCCTTTTCCGATCCCTACCTCACCAAGGGCTGATACTTTTCTCACCACTGTAAATATATTGCATAAACCAGAACCTAAGTATTTTTCACAGGCTCAGCAATACCCTGAGTGGGAAATGGCTATGCAGCATAAACTTGCTGCACTATAATAGAACCACACTTGGATTTTAACCTTTCTTCCACCTGGCAAGAAGGCCCTAACATCTAAGTGGGTCTACAAGACTAAATATAAATTACATGGCTCAGTTGAAAGACACAAAGCTCGTCTGGTCATTAGAGGTTTTGAGCAGGTCAAAGATAACGATTACAAGCATACTTTTTCACCAGTTGCCAAGCTTACTATAGTCAGACTTTTCATAGCCATGGCAACTGCAAAAGATTGGTTACTTCATCAATTGGACATTAATAATGCTTTCTTGCATGGATCTAGTGATGAGGAAGTTTATATGTTGCCTCTTGAAGGGTACACCAAAGCTAAACCTAGTCAAGTTTGTAAACTACAAAGATCTCTTTATGGTCTCAAGCAAGTCTCAAGACAGTGGAATTTAGAACTTACCAGGTTCTTGGAGTCTAAGGGTTTTGTATAGTCAAAGAGTGATTACTCTTTATTCTCCAGAAACAACAAAGGATTGTCGACCTTTATATTAGTATATGTGGATGATTTGTTGATAACAAGGTCTGACACTTCAGGCATTATCTAGCTTAAACAAGAGTTGCATCAAGCTTTCACCATAAAAGACCTAGGACTGGCTAGGTACTTTCTTGGCATTGAAATAGCCAGGTCTAAGACAGAAACTCTATTGAACCAAAGGAAGTCTGTTTTGGATATACTCTCTGATGCAGGGCTGACAGGAGCCAAGCCTGCAAAGTTTCCTCTCCCTAAAGGACTCAAATTATCCACAGAAAAAGGCAATGTGCTCACCAACCCTGAATCTTATAGAAGGGTAATTGACAGGTTGCCGTATTTGACCCTTACAAGATCTGCTATATCTTATGCTGTGCAACATTTGAGTCAGTTCTTACAGCAGCCAACTGACTCACATTATCAGGCAGCTATGTATGTTTAAAGATACCTCAAGGGGACACTAAACAAAGGCCTGCTCTACGCCAAGGACAATACTTTTCAGCTTACTGCATATAGTGATGCTGACTGGGGTACTTGTAAAATGAGTTCCAGATCCTTGACAGGTTATTGTGTGTTTTTAGGGAATTCATTGATTTCTTGGAAAACCAAGAAGCAAAAGACTGTTGCTAAGTCCAGTGCAGAAGCAGAATACAGGGCAATGTCAGCCACAACTTCTGAACTTTAATGGATTGCCCATCTTCTTCATGATCTTCAGCCGCCTCTCAGCTTGCCTGTACATATGTATTGTGACAACAAAGGTGCTTAACATATTGCTGAAAATCCTGTGTTTTATGAACGAACCAAGCACCTCAACATTGATTGTCACTACACTAGGGATAAAGTGCTTGAAGGATTTCTACAAACAGTTCATATTCCCTCCAAACAACAACTTGCAGATTTAATGACAAAGCCCTTGAGTGAGCTGCTACATAACTATCTTTGTTCAAGGCTCGGTTTGTTGGATTCTCATCCAATTTTGCCTTGAGGCGGGGATGTTAAGTATTAGAATTAGTTGACACAACAGAATTAGTTAGCTACATTTCAGGGAGTTAGTTTCCTATGTCAGTAACTAACTCTTCAAATTAGTTAGTCGCCTTATGTTGATGTATATATACAAGTACTATAGCTCCTCTGCATTCAATTCTTTTCAATACAATTCATACAGTCATCATGTAGAGAGCTCCCCCACCCCCCCCCCTCTCTTATGCTAATGGCTTCATCTAGAACTGTTTCTTTTACAGACTTCTTCGGTTCTTTCTTTTCTAGAATTAAAACTACTCATTGACAAATTCATTCTATTAACAATGTCAAATCAAGTTCTATTTTTTTAGTGTGCAAGCACATATGGGGTTCCACGTGAAAGAATGGAATCAAACAATTTTCTAACTCTTCATTTTTTTTTTAAAAAAAAAAGGGTATCTCCTTAATGTAGTCTTTGATTGAAGTAAATAAGATAAGCTAGGTAGAGAGGAGTGTTACAAATTGACATCAATATGATACATCCAAGTCATTAAACATGGTAAATGTATGTAATTCATATTTTTGCGACAAAGTTCTAAATTTTTTTGATAATGTTGTAGTTTCAATATTGTAAGCTCCATATTTGGTATTAGTGTGTTTTATTATTGTAACACCCAGAAAATCTAATCCATCTTATTTTTAATATTTGACCTAAATAATGCAGCGAAGTTCCTAATCAGACATTGCTACTGTATTTCTCAAAAGAAATAGGCTTAATAGTCAACCAAAATCTAACATGCCTATAGTCAAAGTCAAATTCTAATTACAAAGTCAACTACTTAATTAGAACTTGATATCATTAATAACGGCCTCTCCACCTAGACCTAATCATTTCCTTATGCAGCATAGTAGTACTTGGAAACAAAACATTTTGAATAGTGAGACGATGCTTAATAATGTCTACCCCTAACCATAAAATGCTATTTAAATTCATTAAAAGATTTAGGGTTGAGAGAGAAATATCTCAAATAGTTTGAAATAAATTTGTTCCAGTTGATTGGGATATTTAGTGACGTATCTAGTAGGAAGGCGACACATGGCACTGACCAACTCAACGTGGGGTCAAAGTTGACGACAAGAAAGGTATAAGGATGCTGGAGGGTATAATGATAATTTCCCCCTAAACGGGGAAATTACTGTCATGTCCTTGGGTGCCAACCACAAGGCTATAAATACCGCAATATTTCCTATTTTGGGTGGACTTTCACTATTCACAACTGGACTACATTAAACACTCTTCCCAAATAGTAAACTCTCTCTTTCTCTCTACTCTTTTCTCTTTGTCTGCTTTCATAAGTCTTCCTGAGACTGATTTCGGCATCAGAGCGGTCTTCCTTGGGAAAAATATTCAGGGTTTGACCTTCGTGCAGGTTATCGAAGGGGGGACATGTTAGCTTGCACGATCAATCCATACATCAGACACATGTAAGTCCGGGTGTCACCACTATTCAAGATAGTATCGTTCAAAACAGATTGGCACCTTGTATGGGAATGCATTGGTAAGATGGTTGACACCCGATCTAAAGTGTCGAAGCAGAGAGAGAAGGGTAAGTATGAGGCGGCCGAAGATCCCCCACAGGGGCATGGTGGCTCTCCGACTTACAGTTTCAGAGCGAATTTGATGGATCGCCCCTCCACTTAGCAATTTGTCACATCGAACAATTGGAGGAGGTGCTTAAGCAGGTGCAAGAAGTAGTGATTCGAGGAGTGTGGGAAAAGATGAAGGCAGTCGAGCGTTAGCTCGAGCCCATCTGTGGTTCGTATGAGTGGTTTCAAGTCTCTAACTGCCATGCCCTAGCTGAGCTTTCGGATCTAAGTTTTCTAGTACCCCGCATCCAACTCCTTGTCACCAATCCCTCGTTAAGATGTGAGGGGCTAAATGATTGGGATATTTAGTGATACGTCCAATAGGAAGGCGACATGTGGCACTAACGAAGCCCACATGGAGTCAGAGCTAACCACACGGAAGTTATAAGGATACTAGAGGGATATAATGGTAATTTGACCCCTTAAACAAGGAAATTATCATCCTGCCCTTGGAAGCCAACTCCTACGGTATAAATACTCCAACATTTCCTATTTTGGGGGGACTTTTACTATTCAGAACTTGACTACCTCATTAAATATTCTTCCAAAATAGTAAACTCTCTCTTTCTCTATGCTCTTTTCTCTTTGTCTGCTTCCATAATTCTTCCTGAGACTGACTTGAGCATATTTGAGCAAAAGAGAAGTCGAGTATCTCTATTTCTCTATGAGTAAAACATCTCTGATGATCTTAGTAGCTTAAGTCATTTTTCAATCTTTCCATTGTAATATTTTCACTTTTAAGCTTTCATTAAAAAAGTTTCCTAGTAAAAAATGTTATACAATCGAAACTTATGTCTTAAATACTACAATTTATTGATTAAAGTCTCACCATCCTTCAAATTATAAAAACTTGATTAATGACTATAGTTTGAAGTGAAAAACGAAACAGATCTGTATTATGCCTGGTCTAAGAGAGGTGTAGTTAACATTAGCAATCTTTGTAAACTGTAAGTTAGAGGAATACCAAGGTCCAACGCTGACTAAGTTCAAGTAATAGTCAAAAATCTCTAATTAAATTTATTATTTTGCTAAGAATGATAGATCTATAACCATAGAAAATATAATGTTTATGATATAAATAGTAGATTGTGATAATCAGTACCAATAAAGTTATTATAATAAATTATACCATTTAAAACAAGCATATTTCCTAAAAAAGCCTAAAAATAGCAAAATTACTAAACATGCCCCATTTGGGCCAAATTTGAAAATTTTTGAAAGATCCATGGCAAAATAATATGAAAAAGGACCTAAGAATATATTGTCCCAAAACATAGGGTTCCCAAAATAAGTTTCAAAAAGACAAGGGTCTAATAATAGTTACCCTAAAACTTATGGTACCTAAGAATTGCTGATTGCTATTTTTTCATCAATTTATATTTTACAATACTAATTTACTAATTATATTTACTGCGTGTGGCATACAAGTCTAACTAGTAAATTAAAATGGTGAGAACTCACACAACTCCAAATCTATGGTGCTTGGACAACTAAATTGATAATCTATGTCACTACTAAGTCTCTTTAAATACTTTTATTAGCGGTTAAACTAGCAGAATTAGTTTACCTCTAACTTGTATAGTCACAAGAGATGACAAATTTTCTTTCCATCAAATCTTTAAACACTTTTATTAGTGATTAGACTAGTTGAATTAGTTTACGTCTAACTTTCATAGTAACAAGAGATGATAAATTTTGTTTTCCCTCTTTGATGGAAAGAGAAGAACTCTGTAACTGTTGTATTTTATGTAAGTATGACAAATAGATCACTTGGTTCAAATTTAAAATAAGCTAATTTTGAATGCATGTTTAGGTCGACAATATTTTAATTGATTTATAGTCAAATTGTGTCATTTTATTTCAAATTGGCATCAAGTCAATGGATATTAATTTGTAAAATCTTTGCTCTAATTAATTCACGTGTTGATGGGGATAACATTACTTTGAGCTAAGATCATATTGATGCTTTTGTAGGTCACATACTAAGATTTTTGTTATTTGAGTCCATGTTTTATAGGAGTCGAGAATATCTTTAACAATAAAACCTACATTATTATCAGGACAAGGTTTGTCCTTGAAAATTGAACAGCTGAGAATCAATCACCCTCAACCTCCATGTTGAAAAAGCTAGCAGCTTGAGCACTCTTGAGACCAAGCAAAGAAGCCCTTGCTTCTTCCGATTTCAGTTTGAGAAACCCATCTCCTGGTTGCATGCTCGCCACATTACATCAACATTATGGTTGCAGATCGTAGAACAAACACTCTTGGAACAACCTCCTTAGTGTGCAACTTGTGTTGTGCTCGAACGGAAGCGGTGGTCATCTCGCTAAGAATTACAAGGTTTCTATCTCTTGAAAATAAATTGATTTTTCACATTCCAAACCTCCCATAAGGCCTCAACAAATTCTCCGAAATCACCACTGCTCATCCTTGATTGCGCTCACTTAAGACAGTCCATCTCAACATGTTGCAAGCTGAATTTTGTGGCTTGTGAGAGTTTATTTAGTATTGAAGCTGAATAAATATGACTTGGAGGCATATGCCAGTAAGAATCATCTAGCTTATTAGATAACTATAATAGAGATCGATCTAAGCTATTTTTATGAATTTTTCTCTAATTTTTAAAAAAAAATGTTAGATAATGAGGCTTTTTATTGATAGTTTTTTTTTCATGGTATTTAACCCATGTTATTCATGTTTATGTTTATGTTCATATTCATAGCTTTTGATTTTAACATAATAAGGCTTTCGACTGATAGCTTTTTTAAATAAAAATAGTAACTAGATAGTTTTGGTTTTGGTTTTGTTCATGATATATCGTGTGATTCTTGTGAAGAACAATGGGGAGAATGTGGGGTTCACTTATACTTAAAAAAGATTAAAAATTGTCTTCTTTAAGTTGTAAACATCTGTACTTAATATTTAGTGTAGAATTATTGCTACATGTTCATTCTCCTATGTAGTTGTGATCATTCGTAAGGGCTAGATATACAACACAACAATAAACTCACAGTGTGGGCCCTATTTACGCTGAGTCTAAGGAGATTCAGATGTAAGAAGTTTTACCTTTATAAGTATCGCTATCCACAGAGAGGCCGATTCTAATAGATCCACATAAACAGTTTGAAAAAATATTTTATAGTTGAAAATTCTTTGATACAATAAATATAAACACATAAATAGATAGATAAAAATGAATAAAAAAGTGATGTACCACAAATAGCAATAGTTCTCATAATAACTGAAGTAAGCATACACAAGAAGTGAAAGCCTGATCGAAGCACCAGCAATTTAAGAGCCATCGAAACCAAGGAAAAGACAGTTAACAAGCTACCTAAAAATCTGCAACCATAATCCTAGATCCCTATAACTTTCTATCATGAGGCCTATATTCTGTTACAGTTGAAGTCTTCAAATCTGCATAGTCACTTCACTCCAACTCTTTCTTTGTTTAACTCAACCCTTCCACCTCTCGGAAGGTCGATCTTCTCACACCTCTTCATTGCTACATTCATATTCCTTGTTCTTATAAGTCTAGCTTATCTTATTTTATCCTTTATGGGTGTCACTCCTACTTTGTCCCTAATCACTACATTTTAATCCTATCTATTCTTGTGCATCCACACATGTAATGAATCATCCTCATCTGCGCAACCTCCATCCTCTAAACCTGGGGCTTCTTAATAGGCTAACATTCTGCACCAAACAATAATGTTGATCTTATCATCTTAAGGGCTAGATATCCATCACACGAAATATAAAATTAGCACATTTAAAAGGAGATTCTATGTGACACATTGCCTATTGTCATTCAAAACAATAAAGTTGTTACAGTCCATTCCCTATAAATGTATTTTGAATGATTAACTAAAATACAGTTAAGTATAAATAAGTATTACTAAATAGAAAAGAAGCCGACTCCTGCAATATGTGTTTCTTTGCAAGTCATCATTTTTAGTTTGCTTTACACATTACAAATGTGCTATCTTTTGCCCAGGTCATCAATACGCAGAAAATGCCCACCAAAAAACTTAAAAACATTATGTTTTCGTAATTTTTATTTTACAATACTATATTTACTAATTATGTTTACCGTGCGCGGCATACAAGATTTTCTAACTAGTAAACTAAAATGGTAAGCACTTGCAAAACTCCAAATCTGTGGTGCTTGGATAGCTAAATTGATAATCTCTGTCACTATTAAGTCTCTTTTTCTAATATTTTTATTAGTGATTAGACTAGTTGAATTAAGTTACCTCTAACTTTCATAGTAGAAGATGATAATTTTTCTTTTCCCTCTTTGATGGAAAGAGAAAATTTTATAACTATTTTATTTTCAATATCAGTATGATAAATAGGTCACTTGGTTCAAATTTGACATGAGCTAATTTTGAATGCATGTTTGGGTGGATAATATTTCAATTGACTTATATTCAAATTATGCCATTTTCTTTTAGATTGCCATCAAGTCAATGGATATTAATTTGTAAAACCTTTGCTGTAATTCATGTGTTGAAAGAGATAACCTTACTTTGGGCTAAGATCATATTGACCCCTTTTTAGGTCACATGCTAAGATTTTTGATATTTGTGTCCATGTTTTATTAGAGTCTAACTGCTAGTGGCCAATATGGTGGTAAAATTCTCCAATCACAAATTTATATCTTTCATAAGATTCAAATCCAAAACCTTACTTGGAGCAAATAAGTGTCAT
Organism: Carnegiea gigantea; assembly: GCA_029747015.1. Lineage (NCBI taxonomy): Eukaryota > Viridiplantae > Streptophyta > Magnoliopsida > Caryophyllales > Cactaceae > Carnegiea > Carnegiea gigantea. The sequence goes on along the minus strand of JAKOGI010001865.1, from coordinate 125,881 downwards.
TAATTGAATTAACTTGTGTTGGTAGGTCGCATGTTAGGATTTAAATGTAGATCATTTGGACAACGCAAATTCCTATATGAGACTGTCTCACGCTAAGTTATTATGAGATGGTCTACGTGCCATTGTTTTTTAAAATTGAAGAGGTGGCAATTTTAGGAGAATGGTTTCACTCTCCCTGTGTTTCCAAATTTATTATTTTTTTGGAAAAAAATCTGGTAAGTTTCCCTCGCTTACCAAAATTCTTCATTAAACCTACTTATTCTCAAACTGCTTACGATTTAGTTCATTTTGATACAAGCTCTTTCCCTAATTTAAAAGGCCTACTTGTTATGGTTTCAACAAAACCCAGGGCCATTGAAACATTCATTTACGGTTTCATTTACAAGGGGAAGATTTTCCCCCATTAGTGTGATTGGCCAAGTTGGATATCTTGTAGCACTAGTATATTGCTTTCTGCGGTTAATCATTGGTCATAACCCTCTTGGAGATATGTTTTTACAAATAAAATATAATATTTGTGATAGTAAAATTTTGAAATGAATTTGCTTGGAATATGATTATGTGCATATTTCATAATTGATCTCTATGCAAGTTGTTGTCTTGGAGAATTTTTTGGATTGAGTTGTTTGGATAACTGTCAATTCAATTATAGAACAAAATATGATATGATGAAATATTGTCAGGTATACACTTTTAAGGAGAATTTTGATGTTTACGAAGGTGATTGATAATCCATTGAAGTGTTATTAGTCGATTCAAAATTTAAAAAAAAAAACTCACTGTACATTGAGTTCTTAATTACCTTAGAACCTTTAAAAAGTCACCTATAAATGAGTCACTTTATAATGAGTTATTAGTTATTTTAACCTTTAAAAAATCACCTATGCAAATTATTGGTCGTCTAAGAAAAGTCACTCTACAATGAGTTATTAGTAATCTTAAAACCTTTAAAAAGTCACCTATAAATTATTTGTCATGTAAGAATAAAGTCACTCTACATTCTAGAATGAATTATTACTTATTTTAGAACTTTAAAAGTCACATATAATTATTAGTCACCTACAAAAAGTCATTCCACACTAAGTTATTAGGTATCTCAAAACTTTTAAAATTTTCCTCTAAATGAGTTTATCCCTTTTTTTTCCCCCTACGAGCCTATCTTATTTTATGTACATGTATTATAATTGTTATCCCTCATGTAAGATAAATAATCAAATTTGCATGACCATTAGTTATATCGTCGTCACTTTAACTTATTGTGATTATAGTCACTCCTTACAATTAGGGTAGTCACACAATTTTGATTGTAACTAGGTATTCCTGCAAATATCTAACGATTTTAGTTGCTATGATCATATGTTACTAGCATATTATGAGCCGTCTATAGATTTGATCATAGTGTTAGCATTAATCACCTTCTAATAAAATTTTGTAATGTAAATAGTAACCCATCATCAGTTATATAGTCACTCCTATTAATTATAAGGGTCACTAGTTACTAACCATGCACAAGTATTCGATTATAGTATTATCATTAGTCATCCTCTCAATAACATTTCATGATGTAATTAGCCACCTATCATCAATTATTATAGTCACTCCTCTTGAATATAAAAGAGTCCTAGGTTGCTAACCACATGTATTTGATGCTTGTTATGTTAGTAAGTTATCCTCCGTTAACTATAATAGTCAATTGTTATTAGTAGACATCCATTAGTGTTGTAACACCCCAAAATGCACATGGTTTACTATTTGCATTCTCTTCAATAAATCTTTTAATTAGGACTAATAAACTCGATGATAGGGTGTTACTGTTGTCCAAAAGGGCAAGGCTTGAAGTGTGAGTACTAGAAATAACATAGTTAGGCATAACTTTAACCATACACACTCACACATGATCAAACCATATACAATCAACTATTAACCGACATAAGGTTTATACACCACATTAAGCAATTTACCATAACATTTACACCTCCATCCACTGAAGATTTCAAAATACAGCTCCAAAAATATGCATGTACCATATCGCTATTGATCCATCCAGATACTCTTGCTCAACTTATTTTCTCCAGTTGATTTGCTAGTATGAAGGCGACTCACTGGGCATTTGCGTAAAACAAAACATGAAAAACATTTCAAATTGTAAGCCGAAACTCAGTACATACATTCATGTATTGTTAAATGATCTCTGTATAAATTGATTGGGTGCTTGCTTTGCAATTCATTTGAAGTTAAAAAAATGAATGAGATGAATGTAAAACTATATTGATAGTTATTATCTAATAGTGAAACCCTTGATACTGTTATGATCCGTGCATGGGTGTACACCTGCCAAACTAAACGGGGAACCTGGCCTGAAAATGAGCGGGTAACTGAAGGGCAAATGCCCTATAGATGATTACTGGCGGGGTCACTGATTGAGTGATAAATTACTGAGTAGACTGATTTGTTGATTTACTTACCAAAATATGATAACTTGGATAAATACACTCTGATTTCTAAAGATACAGGGAATGGATGTACTTGAAGTCTTTAAAATGCAATCTCACTTGATAATACTTATGTACAATGGGAAACGATAGACTGGGCCCCATTTCTGCTTAAGAAATATAACTATAGGTAAATATAGTTAGTAAACAATATTCATTTCCATAATTTGTAACTTTAATGGAAAGTGATTAATTAAAAGGGCATCCACGATTCAAACAATTCAATATAAGATAAGTTACACCAAAATTATTTGAAAAATAAATAAGTTAGGGTTATTGAATTCGAAGTAAAACATATTGGAGCAAAACAGACCAATATGAAATGATTGAGGTGATAATGAAAAGATTTTAATGGATATAAATAGAATATAGGTTTTTTGATATTTCTTAAATGGATAATAAAAGGTTTAATGCCAAAAGGGGTGTTGTGAGGTTCAAGAAAGCTCATGTAACCGTAGCTTAGCGCGATAGACATCGATCTTGGGTCATTACTCTCCCCAATTTTCAAGTTTCATTCTCATGCCCATTTAACTCGGTTTTTCAACCCATGTAAGCTTCTATACACAATCAAAGTTTTTGAACTCGCTAAACTTTGTAATTTCTTTGCAATATTCATAATTATTTAGAAACTTCTGATAATGTATCAAACTCTCACGATTTATTTCTTCTCTTATATTATCATTTCAAGGTCTACTTTAGAAGATTCATATCTTTCAGCCCCGATCTCAAATTGAGCTATAAAACCCCAATATGAAAAGTTTAAGATAACTGAGCTTAAACAAAATCCAATTACCACCACACAACCTCTAAAACTGAGCTTAAATAAAACAGTGCACAATGCCAGTTTATTCTGCGCGGTCTTCGTAAATTGGTCATAACTTTGTCCACAAAAATCGGAATGAAGTGATTCCAAGGAAATTTGAAAAATAACTCATTGATCTATCTATCCACCAAAAATCACAATTTTTCAATGGACCGAACATTATCAGTTTATTTATAAAGACATCCCTATTTTGGATCTGTTTACAGCCCTACTGCCCATGCTCTCAACCTTTTTTAATCACATAATTTTCCTCTAAAATCACTCTTTAAAATTATTAATCCCTGATTTGGTCCTTATCATCACCTTACAAAGACATGTTACTCAAAATTACTCTATGATCATCTTCATCTAATTTTCATTTCTTCTCTTTACAAAAACACTTAAAACACATCTCTAATCTCACTTATTTGTATGAAAGAACAAAATAACCTCTTTTAATCAATTGAATAAATTTTCCATAATTCACCCCTTTTTGCAAAAATCACCTCAAGGCATTATCCAAGTTAAACAACACTTCCAATTTTCATTTTTCATCCAATTATATAAAATCAACATATTCGAAGCTAAAAATAAACTATTCCATGCATGATTACTAAAACCCTAAACCATGTTCAATTGAAATTCACATCCAAAATCATCTTACACCACCATACTTCCTCTTTATGCTAAATATTGAAAGATTAGAACACAACACTCAAAATTCATCAACCTTATACATAAAGCTTGCATGATCATGCATGGATTCAACTTTATGCATGACTTACACACTTTCATAATCAATCAAACTCAATAAAACATCAAATTCACACTTATTTTTATCAAGATAACATGATCCATAAATAAATCCATCATAAAACCCAAAATTTAACAAGATTAGAATTAGGATTTATCTCACTTAAGCTTGAATATAAGGAGATGGGGGTGGTGTTTGGTGGTGGTAGGAGTTGGGGGTTGGCGGTTGCTGGGCTAGGGTGCTGGGCCTGGTGGTAACAGCTACGGCACGGCAGCAACGACCAAAAAATAGGGGAGGGGCAGCCTTAGAAAGGGAGTAGAGGTGGAAGAGAACAAATCAAATTTTACTAGCTTGGGATATTTTGACATGTCTTGCTTCATTGGTTGAATTTATATCATCAAAAAGTAGCTTTAAGGTAATTATAATTAGGCTTAGATAATGATAATTAGCTAAACTTAATCTTGCAAACTTGTTGGGATTCAAATTGGCCCCAAAATGACTTGGGCTTGAAAATAAAATGTTCCGCTACAATAAAATTTTTGCGTAGCTCAAATTTAAATTTTTGTGATGTTATGAAAAAATAATTTAATTGCTTAAATCATAATTTTCGAGGCTTACTATCGATTTTTTCAAAATTTTACAATAATTAAAACCCGAATTGCAAAGTAGAGCCCAAATGAATTTTTTCCAATCGGGATGATTAAATGCGATAAATAAATACGATGAAATTAATAGCATGGCTTAATTAAATAAATAAATATAATTTAGGGTCGGACTATTACAAGTGTAGTCACCCATTTCAATTGCACTTGCCACTGGTTGATAATAAGCCATCTATGCTTGTGAAGGTAATTATCATTCATACTAATTGTAAGGGTCAATTATCATTTATATAACGAGCACCCGCCCATATTTATATATAGTGTAGAAGGGTTTGACATCTTGATAAACACGTACTCACCCTCTAAAAACTATATTAGCCATAAGTAAATAGCCAATACAGTCGCCCCTTGTTGAGGTAGTTTGATGTAGAGTGTTTGGCTTTTGCACAAGAGAGATCAAAATTTAAATTTTCATATGTTGTGTGCATATGTTTTTGCTTAGTTTCTCATATCTCACACCTCTTGTTTCAATAGTCACTACTTGCTAATTAAATTGGATACTGCTTACTGAATCCAATGGTCAGCCTTTTTCAAAGGATGTTGAAAGTTTCTCTAATAGTCAACCCTTGGTAATCATTATGTCACTTAATATAACAATAATAGGAACTCTGTAAAGGAATAGTTTGTCAATTAAATATAAAAGTTACCTGTTAAACCATAAAGAAAAAAATGAAAAAACGAATTCACTATATCTGCCCTCAATATGTTCTTGGAGACAATATAAAAATAGCAAAATACAGAACCCATAATTCTTGAATACAATACAATGAATCTGTATGAATAAGCTGCACTTATTCCTAAAGTTTGCATCTCTTCAATTGTCGTCTTATCTTTAGTCATCTTTCGCTCTGACCGAAGGCAATAACATAAATCACCATGCACTAGAGGGTGATTATGAGGTAAGACATGATCAAAAACCTTCATTGAGCCTAACACAAGAGCACACAAAATACTTTTCGGTCACCTTCCTATCTTCACTCGCTATTCTTCTTTGTGTTGATGTCCTTGTACTAAATCCAATGGCATGTAAGTGTTGATGATATAAATGAAATATATCATCAATTATGTCCCCAGCATAGCCAACCGAAGATGCCGATAACTCATCATCTGACTCATGTCGTTCAATTGCTAACGGCTCCTCCATTTGTATTTAGTAATCTGTAAAACACAAAACTGATGATAATTAACCATGCAAGCAAAACATATATACTCAGACATGCAAAACATAATTAGTACTACGTGGCAGACATAATTAGTCATACAAAGGCATTTTCATCACCAAAGGATCTTAAATATATATTAGTTACACACAACTAACTTTAATAGTCATGACTATTAATTAAGGGGCAAGTAGGGTTATTGTTGATCTTTTAGTAATCCATGGAAAACCTAATTAGTAATCTATACTGCTTTCAACAAAAAAATGAGTTATGTTTTAAAATTAGTGACGCATAACCTATTTTATTGGTCATCCATAATTATGAAAGCTTTCACTCCACTTTGAAAATAAAATTGGTACTACATGCACAATTACGGTAATCGCACATTACTACATTATTACTCACCCTTCATAATGATTTATGGCTATTTAACATAGTAATGTTTGACTAATTTTGAGTATTTTCATGATTGAATATTCTTATGACTAATTACTATCCTGAGTTATGCAAATATGAGCTCAAAATTAAATAACACATCACTACTAATGTATTATATGGATGACTATTTGGAGCATGCATCGGATGGGCAGAATTGCTAACTTGAGTTTAGGCTCAAATTCCCCCTTGAACATTGATATGACTTCGTTTAAAGGCAACGCCACTCACCAACACTAGGATCCACCAAGAATTGCATAAAGGCTTAGCCAACAACAACTCTATAAAGGCTCCACTCAAGACTCACCATCTTGTTCACAAGGATAAAGAAAACTTAAGATTTAGAGAGAGAAAGCTTTGAAGCTCAATTGTTCATTCATTCAACTTCTTACATTGTCATGACCCTTTAATTTGGACAATCATATTGGAAATGGCCATAACCTTGACATTTAAAATACTTCTTCCCTTCAAGCTTCTTAGGCAATTCCTTTGGAAAGGGAAGAGTCACGACTTTGCCTTTGTCAGCCCGTGAGGTACACTCGAATTTAGGGTGAGAAAAGGGCTTGAACGGGGGGTCTTGGAGTTACTTGATTTTTGGAAAATGGCTTAATGAAAGCCTTCTTCTCCTTTCTTCATTTTTCAACCTTGAGAGCAAGCTTGAAAACATCATCCAAGGTAAAATAAGTTTGGAGTTCCACTTTTCTATCAATGAGGGGATTTAACCCATTGAGAAACCTAGCTACGGTTTGCCATTAGGGTTCATGAATCCCCTCAAGACTAGGATCCACCCACCAAGAGAGCTCTCAAGTATTGCTAACTTGAGTTTAGGCCATTGAGAAACTTTTGAGTCAACTGTGGCTAGGTTTCCAAAGATGGTATCTCCATGGATCAAGCCTTGGTCCACTATGGTTGAAAAAACGTGAGTTCTTTTCATCCCAAGTGACCTTTTTAGGATATGTTGTTTCCAAAGATGGTATCTCCATAGATTAAGCCAAAGTTGAAGCTATCAAGTCATGACCAACTCCCACCTCCATCAGCGAAGTTAGGAGTTTCCATGACTTGGCATCTTTTTATAGAATATTCATCAAGGGGTTTAGCACCCTCACGGCCCCCGTCACCAAATGTATGAAGAAAGGATCTTTTGAGTGGACCACAGCTGCCCCATGATGACTCTAAGACACTAAAAAGTAAGCTATGTGAAGCCCCAGTGCTAGCCCTTCCCAACTTTGACAAGCTATTTAAGGTAGATTGTGATGCAAGTGGAGTGGATATAGGGGCTGTCCTCATGCAAGATCAACTTCCTATTGCCTACTTTAGTGAAAAACTCAATGACTCACGGAAGAACTGCTCAACTTACAATAAGGAGTTTTATGCATTGGTAAGAGCTCTTGATTATTGGTCACATTACTTAAAGCCAGAACAGTTTGTACTTCACTCCGATCACGAGGCTTTAAAGTACTTGAATGGCTAGCATAAACTCAATCTAAGACATGCTAAGTGGGTTGAGTTTTTGCAAAGTTTCTCCTCTGTGGCCAAATATAAGAAGGGGAGCACAAATGTTATAGCAGATGCATTATCTTGGTGGCATTCTCTTTTTGCTGTAATGGAAGTAAGGGTTTTAGGCTTCCAATTCATCGATCCGAGATCTCTACCAAGATGATGAAGACTTCAAGAACTACCTCCCTGATCAAGATGACCGTAAGCATAGCCCCTACACTCTCCAAGAGGGCTTCTTATTCAAGGGCAACAAGCTATGTATTCCAAAGGGGCCAATCCAAAAGCTTCTTGTTAAAGAGATGCATGGAGGGGGCTTGGCTGGCCATTTTGGGATCAACAAGGCCATTGATATGCTCAAGGAACACTTCTTTTGGCCCAAGATGGTTGGGGACGTTTATAAGGTAATTTCTAAGTGTTCCATTTGCCAAAAGGCCAAGAGCCAATTCCACCAAGGGTTATATACCCCATTGCCTATTCCTAATGGTCCATAGGAGGATATGAGCATGGATTTCATAGTTGCTCTCCCAGGGACTCAAAGGGGCCAGGATGCCATTATGGTGGTGGTAGATCATTTTTCAAAGATGGTTCACTTCATTCTTTGTGAGAAAACTGATGATGCATCTCATGTGACCTGTCTTTAATTCAAGGAAGTCGTCAAACTTCATGGCATACATAGAGGCATTGTGTCGGATCAGGACACAAAGTTTCTTAGTCACTTTTGGAGGTGTTTATGGTGGCTCCTTGGCACTAAGCTCTTGTATGACACCTCTCACCATCCTCAAACTGATGGACATACCGAGGTCACTAACAAGACTCTTGCCACATTGCTTAGAAGCTTTGTGAGTAAAAGCATCAAGGAGTAGGATCTCAAGCTCCCACATGCTGAGTTTGCATCCAACCGTACACCAAGCTTTGCTACTGCCCATTCTCCATTTGAGTCATGTTATGAAACCAACCCTCTAACTCCACTTGAACTCAAACCTCTTCTTCTTGAGTCTAGAGTGAGTTATAAGGCAGAAGAAAGAGCAAAAGAGATGAAGAAGTTTCACCAATAAGTTCGAGCAAAGATTGAGAAGACCAATGAGATACACAAGGCAAGAGCAAACAAGCACCGCAAGGCCCTCACCTTCAAGCCTGGGGACTTAGTATGGCTACACTTGAGAAAGGAAAGATTCCCATCATAAAGGAGAAACAAGCTTATGCCAAAAGGAGATGGTCTTTTCAAAGTCCTTGAAAAGGTGAACAATAATGCCTACAAGCTAGAATTACTCGCTGACATGGGTGTGTCTCCTACCTTCAATATAGGTGATCTCACACCTTACCTTGAGGATGAAGATGATAGCGATGATTTGAGGGCAAATCACAATTAAGAAGGGAAGGATGAAGCAAATGCCATGCCTATTTTAGTCCAAAAGGGCTCTAGAGTCCTTCTTAGTACTCAAAAGCTTCGTCATAAGGGACTTGATCCATGCACTGATTTAGAGCTTCAGTTCAAGGTCCATCCTAAGTCCTTAGGATCTGTTACCCTCCTCTTTTAGGAAGGTCAAGAGGACTCCTAAAGGGTTTAATAATTAAATTGAGGCTAAACCCACGGTAAGAATAAGGAAAGCTCAAAACATAAGGTTGTGGTCATGGACAGTTTCTGGCTAGAATGATAGTCTGTGTTTGAGGTGAATTTTATCTATGCTCCACATGTGTTGGCCAATGTTATTCTAGGCTATTTTTTAAATTTAATATGCTAGCTTTCACATGAAATAAGTTTCGAGTCATTTGGAGTTCATGTGGTCGGTCAAATTAAGCTCCAAAGTGGACTGCCCCAAGGTCCACTATAAGTTCTAATTTGGACCATCTGGATAGTACGGCCCATTTCTCTCCAACGGCTAGGCTAAAATTAGTGAAAATTTTTCCATTGAAAAATAGACTTCTCAAGCTTTCATATGAATCCTATTTCATCAGATTTGGACTAGAAAAAAGAGCGTTATGGTTCATTAAATCTGACCCTGCTGGAGTGCGAATACGCGAAAATCTAAAAGCATTAAATACAAACGGATTCATCACCTCTAAGAAACCAATGCATGATCAGCTGATTCCAAGGATGCATCCCCCTTTCTTAATGTGGGAATTCAAGATAATAAGTTCCCAAGTGAAGGGAACAAGTCTCAAGAGCCCTAGTTTTTAGATTTATATTATTTTTACCATAGTTTATCTAGTAACTTACTTTTATATTTACTATGTTAATCTAGTAAATTGTATTTTGCATTTTTCTATGTAAGATGAGTCCCGTAGAGTATTGGTCATCCCTATAAAAGTCATACTCAAGTTTAGTTGAAGGCAAGTTGAATGAATGAACAATTGAGCTTCAAAGCTTTCTCTCTCTAGATCTTAGGTTCTCTTTACCCTTGTGAACAAGGTGGTGAGTTTTGAGTGGAGCCATTATAGAGTTGTTGGTGGCTAAGCCTTTATGCAATTCTCGGTGGATCCTAGGCTTGATGGGCGGCGTTGCCTTTAAACCAAGTCATACCAACGTTCAAGGGGGAATTTGAGCCTAAACTCAAGTTAGCAATTCTGCCCATCCACGTGCACGCTCCACTATTTCTGACTATTTTTACGACTAATTATACTATTCATGATTGAAGATTTTGAAATAATATTAGTTACACACAAGTAATATAACTGGTCATGATTGACAATTAATGACTAATTAGGATTTTATTACTCATCCATACATAAATAGTTACCCATATATCAAAAATTCATACATCAATAATTTAAATGGTATTGGTCACCCATACAAATGATAGTTAGTTGTGCAAAACATATATAGTCATGCCCGATTAATTAGAGTTTTCCATACAATCACATCCAAGCATATTCAACACAAAAATAAGATCCATCTTCTATCACAGGTGAAGGCCTTAAAAAAATACCTTCCATTGATATAGATGTTCCCTATGTTTCCATCACTTTTTATCATATTCTCATTGTTTCGTCTACTACTACTATATCCATCTACAATATAATATGTGCACCCAAAATTTGAGAATGAAAAAAATTCATCAACCATAATCAAAACTCTTCAAAAAACGATGGCGGCAATTTAATAACTTCAATGAAGAAATTCAAAATTGAGATCGTACGACTCTTTTCACTTACCTTGATTGACGAAACCAGGGCGATGAAAGAATAGTTGAAAAAGCCTCATTTCGGTGATTGATGAAGGGGCAGTGTGACAAGAGAGAGCAAGAAACAAGAAAAGAGAGTAAATCAATGGCGTTTGCTTATTTCGCAAACGGCGATGATGATGAGAGGACGATAAGCATTGCATGTTATGAACTGAGCAGACAATGAGGAGAGAGAGACCATTTTACGGTTTTATACGTGTGTGTAATGCATATGCGGATGACGAGAGTGGTATGTTATTGTGAGATGGTATCACATAAGACTTACTGTTTGGATAATTAGATAAAAACGTAAGTTTGCCAAATTTGTCAATAATTAGTAGATTCACCACTTACGCTTGTGTCAGTAATGATAGGAGTCACAATTCATTTTTTGTTGACAGCACAGCAGTATTAATTAAATTAAAATAAAAAAAGGGCATAGGACTATAGGAGGAGCAAAGGGGCAAAATAGGAAAATAACCCCGGGATGCTGAGCTAGCTTACAGGCAAGCGGCTACTGTGCTGATTAAAAAACTCAACCAAAAAAAAAAAAAAGAAAAAAGAGTGACGCACTGACGCTACGCTACTTTACCTTAATTAACTTAATCCGCTACTATTACTGCTAATCACCCCCCATCTCTCTCTCTCTCTCTCTCTCACCAATTTTATTGACTGATTCCAGTTGTTCAGTAGCTCCATTGTTTTTTTACTCCCCTCTTTCTTCCTTACTCCAGGGAAAAAAATCTCTGTTTCTCTCTCCTAAATCACTCCCGGAATTCTTCGATTCTCTCCCCAACTCCTTCTCTCTAACTCACATTTTTTTTTTTTTGGGGTTTGATTCACTTCCCCGAAACCCTAACCTCAGTTTTTCGATCGAGAATCCGAACCCTAGCTAACTCCCCAGGCCTGCTTTAGACTGTACTCACTCACTTCGATTTCAGTGTATGCGTTCTTGAGTTTCAGCAGGTATCGGAATCTGAAGCTGAGCATGAAATGTGAGTGTTAGGCTGCTGAATTTTGGAGTTGGAGTCTCAACGATGGGAGAAAATGCGGTGTTAGAGAGAGAAAGTTATTTGTGATTGTAGCGAAGCGTCGGTGGTTGCGGTGATGATGACTGCCGATCAGACTAGAGCTGGTCCAGTGGAGAGAGACATTGAGTTGGTAATTGTTCTTGATTTTTCTGAATTTTTAGAATTTTTGGATTTTTTTGGGGAATTTTTTGTAATCGTATTCGTAGTTGCATGCATTGTATGAAAAACTTAGGCGTAATAGATTGCTGATGATGAATATTATTTCCGAGGCAAATTATTGCCAATTCAAGACGTTGAGCATGATAATTTGTTAATTGATGACTAAACAAGGGATTATTGTTTCTATGTCTCTGGACGGCTTTGGGATAATACAGTTAATTTGGGGGTTAACAAATGGCATTAACATGGCAACACGTTTAAGTTGGGTGATATAGTTTATTGTTGCCTTTACCTGCCTCCATGGACACTTGTCATATTTCTTCTATGATTATGAATTGTTTGGTGCACCACTTATCTAAATGAAGGGATTTGATTCATTTGGAACTTTGATGTCTCTTGCACTTTGGCTAGATTCAGCGACTCAGTAAGCTGACGAACTAAGGCTTTTAGCTGGTTTCTGTTTGTCGTGAATTCAATCAATTTATTCATTAGTTAATTAATTTTTTTGATATCCAATAATCTGTCTTGGTAGAGCTTATTGCTGAAGTCTCATCCTAAATTGTGGTGCTTATTATTCATTAGTAAATTACGTCTTCTTCTCAATTGCTTGTGAAAAGTAATCAAAAACCTTGGCTGTGGGGCAATCGTGTTATTACATTGGCAATTATTTGGTTCCATTTGTAGCATTGCTGAATACAAACAATATGGGTCATGTTGAAACTGGAACGGGCACTTGTATGAAGTGAAGATTCTATAATTGCATTTACAATGAAGAATATTTTGTAATGCTGTTTGTGTGGTCGACTGTGCATGATGCGCATGCTGTTATGGATTCTGAACACTACAGTTCAGGATGAGAGTCATGAGACTTAAGCACCCTCCAATCCTAATGACTTTTTGTTGGAATTTCTTTCATACCAAAAGCTATCATATGTTGTTTGACATATTAAGTCATGAGATGCACCTCCCAAGCACGCTATTAAAAGCTAACTGGCATAGAGTTCTAGCAATTGTATAAGTAGAAAGTGATCAGTGGAGCACTGAACTTTCTGTAATAAGTGGGCACGATATGAATTACTTTTTCTTCTCTGGTGTTAGATGTATAAGGTGGCATACATTGGCCTTAAGTGGAAATTTCTTCTAATGGGAAATTTTAATTAAGCAAAAAACTATCCTTTTGCCCTTCTATTTTTGATAGATATCAAATCTGTTTCTTGTGGTTAGGGTTTAGTAGTTTCTGTATAGAATGAACAGAACTCTGTCAAATGCATGTATGTTGAGTCGTGAACCCTGTATACTTTGCATGATATTTCCATAGCCTTGTTGAACCTCCTTCCCAATGATTGATCACACAACAGACATTGCAGAAATTTCCAGCTTGTGTATGTGCACCAGTTTGATCATCAATCAATGCTGTCACCCATGCAACCAGTTACTGGTCAACAATTGTTCCAAAATCAGTGTTGGACTTAGAAGGCCTTTGAACTGCTCACCAGGGGATTTATCATAAGTTTTAACAAGTTAGTGCAGAAAGTCAGTATTCTATCACAGGACAGTGAATCGTTTAACTATCATGTTGTCATGCGTTGTTGTGGAACTAGTCTACCATTAGTGAGAGATCACACCTCTTCCTCTATGACTCCTGGTTGCCTAATGACTCTTGAAAAGTTGGTGTGGTCTTTGCCTTGGTGGGTTGAAATCAATGGTATCTTGGGATATCCTGAAAATCATATGCCAATTGGTAATTAGTACCACAAGGAGGGCTGGGTCCTTTGGCTTTTAGAAGCAAGTCATATTGTTGTTTCATTTCTTTAGGTTAAGAAAGTAAGTGATCAGTGAAGCTTTTCTCATATCCTCTGTTTTTCTGAGATTCCTTAGGATGCTTGAATTTAATTGTGTTTGGTGATTTACACGTTCTATCTTACATTTATATGTATATGTCTCTTAACTTTGTTTCAATTTTTTTTTTTTTTAAAAAATAAATGTGAAAAGTCTCCCAATGTTGTGTGACTTTGTAGAAGCACTGACATTTTTTTCCCTATGACTACAAGTGGATATCTATTAAATCACAAATTTCTCAAAAGCATCTTGCTTCATTTTCTACTATAGGCAATCACTGCTCTTAAAAAGGGGACAAATTTGCTGAAATATGGGCGTAGAGGGAAGCCAAAGTTCTGTCCATTCAGATTGTCCAACGTAAGTTTCTTTGCGTGATTTCTTTCTTTCTTTTTTATTTTTTGGGCTGAATCAGTTTCTTTGCACATTTGAAGTAAATTTACGCGGTTTCTTTGCATGATTTCTTTCTTTCTTTTTTATTTTTTGGGCTGAATCAGTTTCTTTGCACATTTGAAGTAAATCTAGGCAGCCATTCTCATTCACTGCAACTGTTGTACTGTTACATTCATATTCTGCTCTAATACTAAGCATGTGCAGTTTCTGGATTCCTTGCTTGCCAGGTAAGAGTTGAATTAAACTATATGATTATGCTGTTATAGAATTTTTGTGTTCTCACTTGTTAGTTTATGTCCTATTGAAATCTGCATGTTCTATCGTCTATAGTATGTTATTCTCCAGTTATTGGTTGAAGACCTTTGGCAGTGCTAAAGTGGTATTTACACAAACCCTTGAGTTTACCCAAAAAACTAAGTCCTTTTTAGTGTGTATTGGTTTTAAACGTGATGATTTCTGAGTTTGCCATGTCATACTGTTGCTTTGTCCTATACCAGCTATTTTCTATGATATGTTGCAATTTGAGAAAGATGAAATATTCAATAAAATTGTGGCAGAATTAGATGCTTTTTCTTTTGTCTTTCTTCTCTTTTGTAATTTATTGTTTGGTTTGGGTGAGGTCGACTTGAAAAGCCATGGTGGTCAATCAAGAGTCTGCTGTGTAAAGTACAAATCATATATTACGTTTTTAATGTTACTCTGGTAATTTACTTTGCAATGCTGCTTGTTCCTGATCCAGGTTCTAACTTCTAACTTAACTGTAATATAAATAGAACTTTTCCTTGTTATTACTAGTGTTGGATATCTTTGAGAATACATTAAGAGAGTGATTCTGGTTTAGAATAAGATGAATTCTGTGTGTCTGTTTATATCGTCCTTTTCATGATATAATTTATATGTTTCAGGATGAATCTCTTCTAGTATGGTACTCAGGAAATGAAGAGAAACATCTAAGGCTTAGTCATGTTTCTCGGATAATTCCAGGGCAGCGCACAGTAAGTTTTTCTCTCTGGCTTAAACCTTTTAAATGCAGTTCATTCTATTTGGTCCAATTATTTCCAAATAACTTGTACGTAATGGATTGATCTATCTACTTGAATTTGGTGCTGAACATAAAGATTACTCATTTATTAATGCTGTGGACTTTGAAGAAAAAGCTCTCAGTTTAGATTATTGTAAATGGATTCTATGGCAAGGTGGATGAAAACAGAAACTGTTATTAATACACTAGGGTGAAGAGAGAGAGAGAGAGAGAGAGAGAGAGAGAGAGAGAGTGTGTGTGTGTGTGTATTGTTTCTCTCCCTCCTTTTTTTTTTTTTTGGGGGGGGGGGGGGAGGCGGCTGAGGGAGGGGGAAGACTCTGGCAACTGCTATAAACCTTCATGTGATTGCCGGTTACTGTTTTACTAATGCTTTGCATGTTCTCTACATTTCTGCTTAAGTGGCACAGTGCCCCTCCATTGATATCTGTTTTCAAGAAATTTGGTGTAAAAAACTTTACTTAGAAAGTATCCCTCTGACGGGCACGTAAACAGACAAAAAAATAATAATGTGAAGGCTTAAAAAAAGGTGCTGAAGAAATATCAAGGATAAAAGGAGGGAAAGGAAAAGGAAAATAAAAAAGAGAGAAGCTGTTGATATGATGCTGTTTCATGTGCCTGTGACTGGCAACATTATTTGATTTATAAAAGACTGAATAGGCTTTGTTTATCACCTGTGTACAATTGGGATTTTTTCTGGTTAGGTCTCACGGTTGGTATTTAAGCTATTAAAACTCTTTATCTTGCCCTCCTATTCAGTTCTCTTCCCTCTTTGCTACGTGTTCTATTTTTAGCCTGCCACGTGGAGTCCATCTTGTTACCTTCATATATCTCAAATTTGGATACAGTAAAGATAATTTCGGAGGGTGTTCGGAGATCTCAGCTTAACTGACAGAAGCCATCATTTTGCAGCCTATATTTCAAAGATATCCTCGTCCTGAAAAGGAGTACCAGTCATTTTCTCTTATATACAATGACAGGTCTCTGGATTTGGTAAGTTATCCTCTCATACTTGTCTTTGTGACGTTTGCAATCGAGACAAGAAATTTAGTTGGTAGACTGCACTCATTGAGGGCTACTTGGCCTTGCTTTATGCAGTTACATTTGTCTAGGTGATACTGTTTCCTTTGTAGATAATCCTACTTGCCTGCTTTATTTTGGAAAAGGAACGCCATAATATAGATATTTAGGCATTGCAATCCAAATATGGTCAGTAATCCACTTGCTTTCAAGGTGCATCTCCCACGGATAACCCAATACAGAATGCTCAGCAACTTGCTGTGGAAAAATCTGGATCGTAGGTTTGTCTGGTCTGAGTTGGTTCCTTGAGGGAATTCAAGGTCCAGATACTTATTGGTGTGGCTGACCTTTTTTTGCCCCATAGATGACCTGGGTTTCCGATGAGGATTAGTTGGGGTGTGAATCGAAGGGTTAGACTAGGCTCTTGTAAGGAGTTTATGTGTTTCTCATTTAATGTGGTCTGTCCAAACGTCATACAGTGTGCAATGTTCAAGGGTTGCATTTTGGTACTTTGGGCTTGAATGGATGAAAAGCCCGGATTGGGTGGTTGTGAGTTTTGTTCATGAATATACGCTGCCTGGTTAACATGTCAATGTGCCTTTTATGTGTCATTTTGGCTATTTGGAATGAAGATTTCTCGTTCTTCATGATTATATATGTTGCCTATCCTTCAAAATGAATTGCATGATATACTTTGCTGCCTTTTTGAGAAGTGGTTGTTAGCATACTGTGGCTTTCCATCTTTGTTTCTCATGGTATCAGTGGCTAAGGACAAATATGAAGCTTCTTACCTCCCCCCCCCCCCCCAAAAAAATAGGAAAGAAGAAAGAAAGAGGGAAAACAAGAAAGTAAAAAACAAGATGAATTACAAACTAGGAATGCTGCTGAATGTTTACTTTCAGATTTGCAAGGACAAAGATGAAGCTGAAGTCTGGTTCACTGGTCTCAAAGCTCTAATATCACGCTATCATAGGAGGGGAAGAACCGATCCCAGAAGTGGAATATCATCTGAAGTAAATAGTCCAAAAGCTCAAACACAGAGGAGTTCTCCTTTGAGCTCTCCATTTGGTAGCGGTGATGGTTCACAAAAGGTGTCTTTTCTTGTCTCCAGTTGCTCCTTGCATAATTGAGTTCTAACTATTTAAGGTATCAATAAGAGCTGTATTTTGTGTTAAATCAGGATGGAGCAGATCCTCTCCATGCTTCATATGAAACTCCTCGAAAAAATGGCTTGGAGAAGGCACTGTCAGATGTAATCCTGTATACAGGGCCTTCCAAAAGCTTTCTGCCTCCAGAATCGGGTTCTAGCTCTGTTCAGTCCTTTTCCTCTGGAGGTTTTGATGGCTTAAATGGACGTATCAAAGGCAATGGTGTTGACACTTTTCGTGTTAGCCTATCAAGCGCCGTTAGCTCATCCAGCCACGGCTCAGGCCACGATGATGGTGATGCTCTCGGTGATGTTTATATCTGGGGAGAAAACACTGGTGATGGTGTACTGGGTGGTGGAGCACATAGGCTTGGAGGTTCTTTGGGTGTTAACTTGGATTCATACTGTCCTAAAGCATTAGACTCTGCTGTGCTACTAGATGTTCACAATGTAGCCTGTGGTGGAAGGCATGCTGCTTTGGTGACAAAACAGGGAGAGGTTTTCACATGGGGAGAAGAATCAGGAGGAAGACTTGGTCATGGTGTGGATTCTGATGCATCACATCCTAAGCTTGTGGATGCTTTAAAGAGCACCAATATTGAACTTGTGGCTTGTGGAGAAAATCATTCTTGCGCTGTATCACTATCTGGTGATTTGTACGTCTGGGGTGGAAGAAAATACAGTTTTGGTCTTCCTGGACACGGAGATGAAATGAACCATTGGATCCCTAAGAGGCTGATTGGACCTTTGGAGGGAGTACACGTCTGTTCAGTTTCTTGTGGACCTTGGCATACAGCTATCGTCACCTCTGCAGGACAACTGTTTACATGTGGAGATGGGACCTTTGGTGTTCTTGGCCATGGGGATCGAAAAAGTTCGTCAATACCACGGGAGGTTGAGTCTCTAAAGGGCTTGCGAACGGTACGTGCTGCATGTGGCGTGTGGCACACCGCTGCAGTAGTTGAAGTCATGGTAGGATCTTCAAGTTCAAGCAATTGTTCTTCAGGAAAGCTATTTACATGGGGGGATGGGGACAAGGGACGCCTTGGACATGGAGATAAAGAAGCAAGGCTTGTGCCCACTTGTGTTGCTGCTCTGGTTGAACCCAATTTTTGTCAAGTAGCCTGTGGCCACAGCTTGACTGTTGCACTTACAACCACCGGCCAGGTTTACACAATGGGTTGCCCTGTCTATGGTCAATTGGGGAACCCTCAAGCAGACGGGAAGCTGCCAGTTCGCGTAGAAGGAAAGCTTGCAAAAAGCTTTGTTGAAGAGATATCTTGTGGTGCTTATCATGTTGCTGTCTTAACTTCGAGAACTGAAGTTTATACTTGGGGCAAGGGAGCAAATGGTAGATTAGGTCATGGGGACACAGATGACAGAAACAGCCCAACGTTAGTTGAAGCATTGAAAGATAAGCAAGTCAAAAGTATTGCATGCGGTTCTAATTTTACAGCAGCCATCTGTCTTCATAAGTGGGTATCGGGTGTTGATCAGTCCCTGTGCTCAGGTTGTCGTCTCCTGTTTAATTTCAAGAGAAAAAGGCATAATTGTTACAATTGTGGTCTTGTGTTTTGTCATTCATGCAGCAGCAAAAAATCTCTCAAGGCTTCGATGGCACCTAACCCCAATAAATCTTATCGGGTCTGTGACAATTGCTATAGCAAATTAACAAAATCTGTTGAAAATGATTCATCTACTCACTCTGCTTTGAGTAGAAGAGGAAGCATGAATCAGCATTTCAACCAGAACCTTGAAAATGGTGACAAGATTGGTTCACAGGTGCTTGTGAAGCCAGGCAAGTATTCTACCATGCAGTCCTTCAAAGAAACAGAAAGTGTGTCTTCAAAGAGAAACAAGAAGCTGGAATTCAACAGTAGCCGTGTATCACCCCTTCCAAATGGGTTTACTAACTGGGGTAACCTTAACACCTCCAAACCTGCCAATCCAGTTTTTGGGTCGTCGAAGAAATTTTTTTCTGCTTCACTTCCTGGGTCGCGTATGGTATCTCGAGCAACTTCACCTACATCAAGGCGCTGCAGCCCACCTCGAGCTGCGACACGAAGTCCTACTATGGTAGCACTTTCTTTACCAAACAATGTTGCGGATGATGCTAAGAAGGCAAATGATAAACTCAGTCAAGAAGTTCTCAGACTGAGAGCTCAGGTCTGCACACTGCTGATGTTCATTAAAGCTGTCTTTGCAAAATGCTTCCCTTTAGGTTGCAGAGTATTTCTTGGCCCTTTTTTAAATTTTAAATCTTAGGTGTTTCTGTTGCTCAATCTGCAATTGTTATCCTTCTTGGTGGGGGGGGGGGGGGGGGGGGGGGGGGGGATGGGGTGTTGTGGTAACAAGCCTGCCCAAGCCGAAAGGTGTAGGCCCACCAATTGACAACGTCCTTATGAATCAGGGTTATCAAAATTCAAAACTTTTTTTTTTTGGGGGGGGGGGGGAGGGGAGGGGGGAAGAAACATAAAATATTTTATGAATATCATGATTAAAGGGAATGGATGCAATTTTAGCAATCGTACAAAGGGTCTATAAATTCAAAAGAGTTATTACCCAGAAAATGCGCAACATCGAAATAAAAGTAGTGGAGTCTTGATCAAATTATCTTTAATGCAGTGTGGGAGGTGTTTCCGCACCCTATTGTGAAACCATTAGAGTGTCCCTTTGAGAAAAGCAATTAGTGAAGGGAAAACTTGCAGGAATTTCGTCAATGTCCTGATGACACATTAGTTGCCTAGTTTATGTTGTCACTTACTGAACTAAATTCCTCCATCCCACTCCCCCAATGCATGATGTAGGTTGAAGAACTGACACGTAAAACTCAACTGCAAGAAGCTGAGCTGGAGAAAACGTCAAGACAGCTGAAAGAAGCTGTGGCAATAGCAGGAGAAGAGAGTGCAAAGTGCAAAGCAGCAAAGGAAGTGATCAAGTCACTTACTGCACAAGTAAGAACTGGGCTTATGTTGATGGTTATTCACTTCATACATGTATGAAAATTATCTAAAACGATCACTGCATGTTTGTTGATTTGCATGAGAATGTCAAAATGTCAATTTTTAATAGCATTATATTAGAGATCCAGGTCTATAGATCCACTGACATGGCTCGATTTGGACCACAAAAAATTTATTTTTTTTGTTTGGAAATGGGACCACAGAAATGAGGGCAGATTGTAAAAAAATTTTTAAAAATTGTTATATATGGTAGCCTCGGACTGTGGACCCGAGGCTACCTGATAAATTGTATCATTTCGATATGCCCTAATGTTATAACTTACCAGCATAACATAATGATGACAAGTATTTTTGAGTTTGACGAAATCTTCAATTTGGATGTTTGCATATTGTTCTTTTTTCTTTTTTTGGGGAGGGGGTTGGGTGGGGGTTGGTGGGACCATGCCAAGCTAACCGATGCTTAACGGAGTCCATAGCAAAAGGGGTTAAGGTTGAAAGCCTGGCATTGGCGAGAACACAGCAAACCCAGCACTCGATGGGATCTGACCTTGGGTTGGGGAAGAACTGAAGTACTGATCCCTTCTCCAAGTGGTGTTCCTCTACCGTAAATCTTCTTGATATTATCGGAGAGAGCATCTTTTAGTTGATCTTATTCTATCTTGCATGATAATGTTAAATTGTGAACTTTATTTTATTTAATTGAGTCAAATCTGTTCAATTAAATGCTGGAAAAGATGGTAGTTGTTGAGTATCTGATGTCATATTGTAGAGCATGCCTGCCTTAGTTGGCTAATGGCTATGTTATGTGCACTTTATGTACAGCTGCAAGCCAATTATGGGCAATTTTTCCAGCTAATTGTAGCAGATTTAAGTAAAATGCATCTCTAACGTGTTGTTTGCTTCCTTCCTATGGAATAATAGGCAGTTAGCAGTTTCTAAATCTAGCTTCTAGGGGCTATCTGTATTAGCCTCTCTGGAATTGTGCAAGGCCCAAGGGCTAGACTGTAAAGCTGATACACCGGAACACTCCCCCACCTTCTCCTTAGCACAACCCCTCTAGGCGGGACTCTCATGGTATGGGTTTGGATTTGGCTAATAGACGTGCTCAAACGGATTCGTTTTCTGATTGTGCTAACAACATAAATGCTTAATAAAGTTGGATTATCTGCAAATCTAGTCTGAATTATTACTGAGGTATTGGGTTGGTAGTGAATCATCCCTCAAAGGGCAATTGGGTTATGGAACTGATGTGATCTCAATCAAAGATCTGTGATCTAAAGGGGGCTCCTACCTTGTCGTAGGACTGGAAATTTTTGAAAAATGCACTGGTGAAAATTTGTATGTTCAGTTATAATCTTTCATCTCCATGCACTTGCCTCTGCTTAGGAAAAGCGTTAATTTTGAGAAGGTACTCTTGAGTAAAACTAGTTCGGACTGGTGATGTGAGCAATGATCTACCTATGCATAAGATCCCTGAATGTTTACGCTCTTAGATGATGGGGTTTCCCTGTTCATTTTAAATGATCAAATCCAAAGTGATACTCTGGTGTCCTGCCTAGCTTGCGATGTGACAAATGTAGGTAACTGATGAAAATGCATAAGCATGTATTGACCTGAATCCAGATGTCTCGGGGAGCATGTCTACTGAAGTTGAATAGCACCATGGTACTTATTATTCATTCATTCTCTCGTTTAACAGTTGAAGGAGATGGCTGAAAGGCTGCCTCTTGGAACGGTAAGAAATAGCAAGACACCTGTCCCAGGTTCCCCAGGGCCTAATCCTTCTAGTGATGTTTCAAATGCAATGGAGCGACTGAGCAGTCCCATGGCTTCGCATGAAATTGGTCTAAATTGTTCAAGCTGGAATGACATTTCAAATGGGTCAAGTACTCCCCGCAATCACGATGCAAATAGCCCTGGGAAAGGCCAATCAGAGACTTCATCTAGAAGTAAGCACCGAAACACTGAGGCTGAAACTAATTATGGATCTGAATGGGTAGAGCAAGATGAGCCAGGTGTATATATCACCCTTGTGTCCTTGCCTGGGGGTATTAAAGATCTCAAACGTGTCCGCTTCAGGTACGTTATGATCCAAATTTGTCTCAACTTTTGTTCAAATAATTTGACGATGATCGATAAAAAGTCTTATCTCATGTCATTTCTCAGAATGCCAAGCAATGGTGACATTTTTATGCTTAAATGTAATAAATCAAATACTATAAATATTTGCAATCCTAGAATCAAGCGTACTGTTTCCTGTATGTTGGTAGTTTGTTCGGCCTCCCCCCCCGGGGGTGGTGGGCGGTTTGGTGGGTCACTACTTGGAATAGGTCTTTCTACTCAGGGTACCTTCCTTAGATCTGGATTCAAAAACCCATTAAGGTGGGATGCACGCTGGTTTTTGTCGTCGTTTTTAGTTTGTTCAGTCTTGGTGGATAAGTCATTTTGATTTCTTGTATTGCAGTCGAAAGCGGTTTAGTGAGAAAGAAGCAGAACAGTGGTGGGCGGCTAACAGAGCTCGAATATATCAGCAGTATAATGTTCCCATGGCTGACAAAACTGGCATTGGCTCAGATAGGGAAGGCATAGCACATTGACTTAAAAGGTGCGGAAGGCTTAAGCTTGACCCCCTGATTGAACCCATCTAACGGTCGCGAACATTCGCGCTTCAGCAACTCTGAAGTTCGTGTTTAACAGGTTTAGATATAGGAAATTCAACATGAAAGGAAGCCATTGGTCATTCAATGTACTGCCTTCTTTTTCCAAGTATTTGTTCCCTTCCCTACTTTCGCTCATAAAGTGCTCGTTCTTTGTTCATCTTTTTTTCCTTTGTTGGGGAGTTGCTCTCCTTAAGCAGTGGGTGGGAATTGTATATACTTAGAGTAGGTAATCAGCATCGAATATGGAGATGCTATTCTTGTATATTCATTCATGAATGAATATCGAAATGTACATTTCACAATGTCGGAAGATTATGGCGTTCAGCACATCAGTTCATACGAGGTTACATCTTTCGCTAGTTTCTTCAATTCTCAAGGCGTGACCTCTATTATACTAAAGCTGGTTGTATATTCAGAGGCTTCATATCAGAAGATAGAAGAATATCCAACTCCTGAAATTTCAGGAATCTATGGAAAATTTCAAACTGGAATGTGTTTTGAGTGACGCGACAAGAACAAAGCCTTAGTTCTTGCTTTTTTACTATTTGAGCAATTGTGAACTGTAAACCACGTGACATCGGTTTGAATTTGCCTATTGTTGTCGGGCCTGCTCTACCAGCCAAATCTTTCATTCTTTCTCGAACAAACCCTCCCCCTTCTTGTGTAAGTCAGTGACCGTTACTGTCATTGTTTGTGTGCGAGTTACAATGGTTGCTGTAGTTATAGCCAAGGGCCCAAAGCCAATAAACATATTCTCTGTCCAAAAATTATGATACTAACATGTTCACGGCCCCCTTCCCCCAACCAAAAAAAGGGGGGAAGAAATCATGGGAAAAGCTGGTAAACATGGTGCTATAGTTACGTACTTACATGTATAAGCGTTAGATTGTTTAGATACTAGTCAACTCAAGTAGTAAAGTCTTGCGAGTTTAATGCATGGGTTTGGATTCCATCTTCCTTAGCTTTTATGCTTTCATTTGTCCCAAGTAAAATAAGTATTGAATTGTATATCATCTGCACCTAAATTGAAAACTCAGTACTTTTTTCCCCAAAAACTTAATCAAGATTTAAGTTGTTCTCTTTATGCAGTTTCCTCCATAGGGACGTTCATGTACTTGATATGCAAACTCAACTGGTATATGTACTTCGGAGGCTCAATGTGAGCACAAAGATGAGTGATTATAAACCATCAAATGAGGATTGACACTACACAAAAATGGTATGAATTGCACCAAAGATTAACATTGAAAACATGTCTCTTTGAGCACCCATGCAAACATATAAATATTACGGCTCTGCACGTCAATTGACAATTCTTCTCTTATTTTACAATAGAGGTGAATGATCAACTACCTTGAAAACTGCTAATTGAACAATCGGTGGACTTCGGCGTTCAAGTCTATCAAAAGTGCAAGAAAAAACAATAAATATTAACAAACTAATACATTTTAGTCTGAACAGCCTCCCATTCCTATCGCAGGTACAACCAAGGGCAAGTAAATCCAATACTAAGCAGTGCAAGGCAAGCTGTGTCACTTGAATTGAGACACAAATATATATATATATGGATATGCATTCGAGGGTTGAACTTAATGGTTCTCAAGAAGTTTTGAGGATTTAATGTCTATTTTGAATTATCCAAGTAACGCACCTTTATTATCACTTTGCGTTCGACAAGGATACATCAGGATAATGAAGAGTTCAAATGATTTAATATCTAAACTAAATTTGAATCATTTAAACAATGTAATCTTGTTCTTTGTTATATTATAATGGATTTATCTGAATTGATGATTTATCCCTTCAATGAGATTATTTTCCACGTAAATAGGCGTGTCAGTTATTTTGTTGCCATGTCTTTTATGTTCTTATGGGTGTTAAGGGAATAACTATTCATCATATTAATAATCCAATAAAGTCTCAGAAATCGATTGACATTTTTCCCCATGTGTCATATCACGTAGATACATTTTAGTCATGTGACATGATTTCCAACTATATACTTCATGTAAGTACAAAATGGAAATTAATTTACACTAGTATTTCTTAAGAGATTCGACCAATTAACACTACCATTTTTTAAGTCAGTCAAATATGGGTTGCCGAACAATTTCAGCACACTGGCGCGTCGCAACCATAGCTTCATCCTCTCCTTGCATCACACGAGAGGCACTTCACACAGCGCTCCAAACCTACAAGTTTATTCTCTTCCAGAACAAATAAATAAAACAAACTCAGATAAATTTTATTTTCCAGAATTTTTTTTTGGTTCATTATTTTCAAGGTTTTACGATAACACCAAAATATATGCGAGGCACTCCTTACACATGTAACTTAAACAATGATCATTATTCCAAGGCGAACCTACCATTGCCCCCCAAAAAATTAAAAAACATGTAGCTTGAACAATAATTGTTTAAGCTACTAAAATAGTTTTTCCTAGGCAATCTATACACATAATGATGGTCTCAAAAGAATCAAAATGCTTCTAATCATCTCCTTCCACCCAGGGACCGTTCTGTACACATGACAATTGGTTAATGTGAGCAGCAACCCAGGAAATAATAATCAGTTTGTCAAATCAACACCTTCCCCCCCCCCCCCCAAAAAAAAAAAGGAGTTCCCGTTGAATTCAGGAATGCCATTGAATAAATCTCAAAAATTCACCAAGCATATTTAAGGAGCAGACTTCAGTTGAAGATGCAAACTTTCCAGCAGCTGCATATTAGATTTCAATCTTGGACAAAGACCTGGCATACATGACATTCTTTATCAGAATCCAAGCAACTAGAACTTCCAGTATCTAATATTTAGAAAACAGCAAAGGGGCAGGGTTTTGATAATTCGACTCATCTTTGCACTTGGTGTTGTGATTTTAAATCCAACTAGAAATATGTGGAACTGCACCCCCCCCCCCCCCCCCAAAAAAACACACACACACACACAGACAAGAGAAAGAAAACAGGATCGTTCTGTAGGTTGTAAGATATCCCCATTAATCTTGAACTCCTTAGATTACATTACAGGCTTAGCAACCCCGAAAACCAAATAAAAGAACAAAACAGTTATTTATATGCCTGGGATCAGGGGTGTAGGTGAGCCAAGCCAGCTTACGAGCCCTTGCAAGCCGGCTCACTTTTGGGCTTGTCAGGGTGAGCCGAGGAGAGCTTGTTTGGTTATCCAAGCCAAGCTGGGGCCATATGAATAGGGAGTCATGAGCTCGCCTAGCCTAGACAAGCCAAGCCTAAAATAAGCCGAGGCAACGAGCCAAACTAACGACCTTAACGAGGTTCCACGAGCCTTCTTTAAAAGCAAATATTGGGATTTGAACAATTAAACTTTTTATGCAAAGGTAATTACTTTGATTAGGATCTATCGATGATGGACATGCTTTCACAACAATATAGAGTGCTGTTACCTCCTAATCGAACTTTTCTCACCTTTTTCCTCCCTCACGTTATATTACCCTAACTAATGATGCTAGCAACTGACTACCAATTATGAGACAACTATGATGGCCCTATGATTACACAGACTAGGGCCATTAAGCACATTCACCAATCCTTTTGTATATATTTGAAAGTCTCACTATACATCCAAAATTTAAGAAGCGAGGTCCATATCTAAATCCTAAAAGGAAAGCTTTTATCTGAATCTTAAATAAGTCAAGTTTAGGCTCAAAAAAGCGTAAAGATGTGGAATAGTCAAGATTAAGCTTTGAGGTCTCGTCAAGGTTGAGTCTCAGACAAGACCTGGACAAACTGAGCCAAAGATTAAGCCTTAGACAAGCCGAGCTCGGGCTTGATTTTACTGATCTTGCAGAGCCAGGAGCCGGGCTCAAGCCTGAATGCAAGCTCACGAGCTGAGTTGCACGCTTGGCAAGCCGAGGCTCGGGTTCGACTCGGCTCAAACATACCCCTACTTGGGAAGCTGATCGGACAATGACTCAAATGGAATTAAGACCCTGAGGAAAGTTATACTAGTATTAACCAGAAAGATATACTACAAGTAGAACGGTAAGAGTAGCATAATCTCCATCTCAGCTTTTGTTCTTTCCATCTTTTTTTTTTTTTTTTTTGGGCGGGGCAGGACAGGGTTGGAGTGGTTTGCTGGATGCACTACTCTGTAAGAGGCTCAACAAGAGCACAATGACCATATGGTCCCACAAAATACGGATGGAGAGCTACTTTCTGAGGTATACAAAACCAACCCATGGCAATACTGGCACCTAAAGATAGCTGATGAAATTCTAAAGAATAGAAAGTCCATGACTTGACATCATTGAGAAGTTATCTCTCGAAATCATAGTTTCAAACAATAAAGGAAAATTTTTTCTTGGTGCTTGGATTATTACACAGGTTCCTACTGGACCAATGATTACTGCATCAGCAAATAGCAGTCTCATCCCCAATCCATGGCTCTTTCATTTCTGTTTTTGACTTATAATAGCACAATCATTGTTTTGAGTCCCACAAATAAGTCAAAAGTTGAAAAAGCAGGCAGCCATGGTTTCCAGCTCATGGAAAAGTGAGCAAGGAAATCAAACTAAACTAAGTGATTGCATAAATGCAAACAGCAACATTGATAGATCCCATGCAAATCACACTTGCCTTTATCCTTTTGTCCGCACTGCACCCAAACGGGCCAGGTAATTCCTCTCAGCAAAGTCATGCAATGATCTTTGTGCACGAGATCCTTCATGTTCATTTTGCTCATGGTCTTCTTTCAACAACATTCTGCACTCATCAGTATTCTGCATGGTAGTGAAGCCAAATTGTACATGTGTGAGCATGAAAGCCAGTCGATGTATGGCACCCTTCACCACAAAAGCAGTGTGAAGAACAAAAATCAGATAATGGAGTGACAGCCATGGTGGAGGATCCCAGCAAAATGTGTTTAAAAATGGGGAGCCATCTTTCAGGCCAACACAAGTGAATTCACAAACATAGCCAAAGCAAGAAGATGGTGATGCAGTAATGTGATCTATACTGGGACTTGCCATACCCGAAATAGATACGGACACATATGCGTTTGACACAGGTCCAGACAAGTAGACATTTAAATACAAGGATAGACTCCTGCTTGCCTGTTCCGTTATGTCATCGGATCGTTTTCCATTGTCAATATTTTCATTAATGGTTCTTGCTTTTCCATTCTGTCACTATTTTCATTAATTGTCCTTTCTTATTTTCCATTCTGTCCTCCAATTCTTTGCATGGGAAATCACGCTTTCCAAGCCAAAGGGCCCAAAAGCAAGGGCTCCTCCCTCCCCAAGCCTCACAAACGTGAGGCAAGGTCAAAAACCTTGCTTATGTGAGATGATAGTCCCCATAATTTTCAGGACTCTGGATGAAGTCCCCGTATCAGGGACTTCAATAAGTTGGACAGTTGGATCCATAATTATGTTCGTAACCCATATCTGAGTCTACATAACGTTGAGTTTTGACCATATACATTTGCTGAAAATGAGCGTCGATGCTCAGAGCCATCTTAAAAGAAGCAGAAGGTAATTACCAACCCAATCCACCACTCAAGCGCACAAATTTACATTTTAACAACTAAGAAGCTTACTTTGCAAGGGTAGCAAAGCTGAATAGGAGAAATAAAATCAGACCTGCAAGAATTCCAGCATCTGCTCTTCAATAGTACCCCGCATAGCTAAGGTCTCCACATGAATGGGGCGAACTGCACCCATACGATGAGCACGACTAATAACCTGTTCCTCCATACTGTCCAAGAATACAATGGAGACCCGTTAGCCTGAGGAACATACGCAAGGCAAAAGATCCCAATTGATTTCAACATCAAAATTTCCCCTTATGTAAACTTCAGAATCTGACAGCTCAGTTGTAGAATTTACCCAACGTAGCCAAAAAATCCAGCATATTTTGACATAATTGAATACGTTTCTGCTCCCTGCCAACCCCTTTTTATACATGCATAACTTAGGAGAGAAACAGTAAAATATTCTAACATATTTCATTAGGTTAGAGCGGACCTCTAACGCATGGAAAGTCTAGTCCCTCACCACCTTCCCCCAATGCGTTGCCCTATTAACCCTCAATCACATCACTGAAAACATGCTTATGTAATGATCTCACTAAAACCAAATGAATGACGTTCCACTGATGGATAATTAGCATAAACACATTCTAATCAGTAGGTAAGCAATATCGATGTCACCCAAGATAATGTCACGTGAAATAAAGTGCTACAATGGATTAGTAAAGCTTCTTTTTCCTTCTTTTAGGGAACGGGGAAGGGAGTGAAATGGAGGTTTACCTTCTATCCCAGATTGGCTCCATAAGGAAAACATAGGTAACAAAGCTCAAATCTAGACCTAGAGCTGCAGTTCCATCCATTACAAGCACCATAAAAGCCGGATCATGCTGAAAGTTGGCAAGTGACTTTTTCTGAATAAGTAAAGATTAGGGATCATCAGGAAGCCAAAAATTTACTTTCTTCAACAGAGAATAGAAAAGAGATGCAAGTTGCTGAATAGAAAAGAGATTCAAGTTGCTCAATTTCAATCTTTAAGTTAACAAGCAAAAGTTAGGTATTAATACCTTGCTGCTGGCATTCATTGGACTATACATTCCGGTAAATTTGATACCTGCAATGGCCAGCTGACAATAACAGAAGAAAACATTGATCTGAGAGGCATATGGAGTAAATCACAAACTTTATGCAATGTGATAGCATATCTGACAACTTTTACCTGTTGTTCAATGACATGTATGTGCTCAAGAAACTGAGAAAATATCAGAACTTTCTGAGCAGGTGTTTCTGAAGAACCATTATTTTGTCTGGCGCATAGTTCTTCACGTGAAACAAAGTCACAAACTCCTCCATAAGTTGCCTTATCCATTGAGCAATCTGACAGCTTATTAGTCGCCTGAATTTCTTTCAACCTCTCAACAAGATATGCAATTTTACTGCTGCATGTTGATTGCCAATCTGCATCCCAACTATCCTGCACGGCAAAAAAGTAAATAAATCCCAAAACCAGATCATTACAACGTTGCATTCAAAATTCGGAAACCTGCCTGCTTATATGATGGCTGTAGCTCAATAAGATCCTTCGGGACAGGCCACTTTGGACTTGGGTTTTCTGGCCGTGTTAATATTTCAGGACTCTGCATCTCATATGAAAAACCGCATCCAGGAAAAGTACATTTTTCACTATTCAAAGCAACACAATCAAGGCACAAAAGATGCCTACAAGGCGTAACAATAGGTAGGCGGCACCATTCTTGGCATCTACACCAGAAAACAGGTTGTCAACGATAACATAATCCAGAATTTAGAACATATACTTTCATACAGGTCAGAAAGCAAACTCTTACCTCTGGCAGTTACCACCATAGGAAAGACTGTACTTAATGACAGCATACTCCTCGGCCAGAGGATCCAGACCATTCTCAACAAGAACATCCATTGTTTCTTGAATATCTTGACCAGCATCTGTTACTTTAATATGTCCAGCGACGCAGCAAGAAAGCCTGACATTTCTAATAGTAGCACTCCTGAATTTCCACTGTTTTGGATTCAGTAAACTTTCAACATGAGAAGGATCATTCCAATCGGCCATCAAAATGTTACGCCGAACAGTAACAACAAGTTCGTTATAAGTCTTCGCATGCGCCTCTGTAAAATCAATGTATGTCACTTTTTTAATACAAGGAGGAATGCATCGCAAGTCAGATTTCCGTGCACTAATCATGCACCTCTTCAGTAACTGCAACAAACGCGACCTACCCTCCTCCATCTCCGCCTCAAAGGGCTTAAGGATGCCTGCTTCCCAATTCTTATGATTTTCTCCATATGCTTCGTCTCGGAGAAATCTCAACAAAGGTTGAAGATGAGCCGCCTGACTGTTAGGAGTATTAGGAGTAGGAGTTCCTGTCAGTATCCAACGGTTAGAAGCACTCAATGAAACTGCCATTTGCATTTTATTTGTCAAGTTTACACTCGAACCAAGGGTGTGTCCCTCATCTAGCATTATCCTCAGCCAATGTACTTGCGTCAAAGGACTTCTCTTCCGAGGATTCCACTCAGCACTCAACCGGCTAAAGGTTGTTATGACAACATCATAGTCCCAAGCAAGATTGTGTGCAGCAGGCTTCTTATGGTCAGTCCAGACACAAACCCGCAATTGCTCCAACCTCACATGCTTTTGTATCTGCGTCATCCAGTGATCAACCAAATTTGATGGAACGACAATGAGAGTTGCTCTAGACAAGTACATCCTAAATGAATCTAAGGGTTCGCAGAGGGCCACTCGGAGAGCAGGCAAATCAAAAGCCAAATTGTCTATGGTTTTTGGGTAACACCACCGACAAACACCCTGCTTTACCTTCTTCACAAGACCAAATGCTTGAAATATTTTGTGGAAACCATTGGCCTCTCTTGTGGTTACCTGGCCAGGACGAACCAGGCCAATTGTCTCCATTTCTGAGAGTTTGTTAGGTGCAAGCATAGCCAGCCAAGTCAAAGCCTTCTTTGTCTGAGAATTGAGCAACATATAATGCTCCTTTAAAACGCTGGTAAAGAATGCAACATTTTGAGGCAGTCCACCAGATGATTCTTTGCTGCAAAATCCAGGCAAATAAGTAACGGGCTGGTGATGATCCCAAGACTCTTCAGGAGCATTACAACTCTGAAACAGAGGATCAGGATTCAAACTGCAAAACCAAGCAGCTGTAGAATCAGCTAGACTGTCATCTGAGAGTCTACGCCATTTTCGACAAGCATCACACTGAATCCAAGTTTCATTATATGCAAAACAATGATCCTTGGAATCCTTCCTCTGCCTCTTCTTAGCAGATGAATAGGCACACTTAGTACCAATGTGCTCATCCAATGCAATGCCAATGATACTGCCTGAAGCGTGCTTCCTTTTCTTTGAGTACTTCCCAGTCTTAGTACCTTCAGGACATCTAGACGTACCTTCATACCTACGAAGAAGATTTGTCTCGATGCGACCCAGGCTCCTGGTGCACCGAATAACACATCTTGAAGGTGCAGAACATGAAGGTTCAGGTGATTTTGCAGTTAGTCTTTCTAGACAACAATAAGCAGATGACACACTCTGATCCATGGGAGTTGATGATGTAGCTTTTTTTGGGGTAAAGCAATCCTTGGGAATCAGTTCATTAGGAGAAAATTGGCCCCTCCTCTCATTTTCAGTCGGACCTCTTTGTCCAAGTGATGGAATGGCCAAACCAGAGTGTCTACTGCCAAGGGATTCATAGTAACCACATTTCTGATCACCACTACCTGTGGACCAAATTATTTGAGCTCCTTCAAGGGGGTCTGCCAATGTTCCTTGGGTCTTCAAAATAAGTGAAAGAGCTGTTATGGTTTTACCAAGACCTGGTTCATCACAAAACATTCCACCACGAAAATCCCTAATTGCTGGAGCTGAGCCAGTGACTAATTCACCGGAGACTATATTAACATAGAAAGCAAACCCATCTTCAGTTAAGAAGTCCAAGAACAGGGGGTGGGGCAATGTGGTCACATTTCGTTCACGCTGTACCATCCACTCAACAGCCGCTTGCTGATGAGGGAATAGTTTGAGCTTAATACATGGTGTAATTGACGCAGACAAGTATCGTAAATGGCGGCATGTGGCAGAAACCCTCACAAGGTCTATCGGATGCAGCGTAGACAAAATATTGACCATAATATCATCACTTAACTCCCAAATACCAGATGAAGAAGCCATATCATCGGGTGCTATTCTTGAAGAAAGAGGCTTAACTTCTCTCATCAAGCAAGGTAAGCTTTTAAAGATCTCATGAAGTTCAAATCCTTTGTTTTTAGATGAATCCGAAACACGAGAGTGTCGTTTACATCTAAGAACATGACAATCCGCTAGATTCCACACACTCTTGTAGTCTCCAGCTTCATCCTTACAGTAGCCCTTCTCGAGAACTGAAGTTCTCTCCTGCCAGTTGCAACTGCAGAAACTCGATTTAGAACATCTCAATGAAGCCATTTAGCGGATAATGTGAGAACTCTTTACCATAAACTACATTATGTACACAACAGAAAGTACTGTCAACAAAGAACAACATGAAGAATCTCAATGCTCTTAGTTGTCACAGCAATTTGAGAACTATGACTTAATTAGCAACACAAGAACATCAGCAGTCACTTAATCATACAACAAGTTAAGAATTACATTTCTTGAGCTAGTTTTAGGGTCGCTCAAAAAGCAAGCTACCAGATCAAATGAAGAGCAAATAAACCATGATTATGGAGTAATAATCACAACACTGATCTGCAAACAAGAAGGAAATAGCAAAAATAGGTAGCTTCTCTTGTCGTAGGACAGAAGAACAAATAAAGGGCCACATTTTTGATGAAGAAAAACTCCCTCAAGTTCCGAAAATCACTCAAGGGGCTGTCACATCATTTCATGCAGCTTCCATTTCCTACAAGTCAACAACCTAATGTCACAGAAGCTAGCTCTCTAATTTCTTGGCATATTCCCATGAACTAATGGCACGGTTCAGATGCAAAGCATAGCCTATCAAGATGATATAAACCCCTTTAATAATCTGAAAGTTATTCAATCAGTTCAAGCCCCTGACCTCCACTTCCTTTACATCATCTAGTTTCTCTGACCTCTTAACCCACCTCATTATCCCAAATTGCATCACTAGAGTATTCAGTAGTGAAAGCTTGGACAATCTCAACTCCTGAGCTTTCGGCCCTCTGGGATCCTACAAGCACCAAACTACAATAGCCCGTGCTTCTCAGTTCAACGTTAGCTAACAAAGAATTTTAATCCTCCATAACCTCCCTGTCACAATTGCCTATGCTTCTCAATTCAAAATTTATATTCATTCCTAAGTACAATATAATACTAAGTCATTAGCATTGATCATAAGTTTAAAATTAATGCTTGTGAACTACGATGAAGACGGGGCAAGGTTTCTGAAACTGCAGCGCAGCTAGTGACACGACAAACCATCCAAGCAAACTACGAAAAACAATCTCCATCTCATATGCACTGACCAAAAGTGAAATAAGAGAGATAAAATCAACAAGTAAGCCGAAGAATGCGAACCTCAAATGTCGAAAGAGAGAAGCAGCAGTGGTGCTGGACTTGGGAAACTGCCACCCAGACCACAAATCAATGGGGAGGTAAACATCCACCAACAACACAATCCTAACCTCAGCATTTTCCTCCCCAGCCACAACTCCAACCACCCTCGCAACAATCTTCAAGCACTTACTGTTCACGAGAGTCTTCACCTGATGAACCACGCTCACTACTCCATTCCCATGAACCCCAACCTTCTTCGACAACTTTTTCTTCGCCGGCGTCTTCTTCGCCGAAGAATGTTGTTCGTCGGAATCCGAAATGGGAACGAGGATAATGCCAGAATCGGATTTGAACCCCACGTCGGAACCATTAGAGAAGATGTGGAGAGGAGTTCCGAATTCTAGGGTTTTCGATTGGGGGTTGGTTGAGGTGAGAACTGTGGAGAGAAATCCGCATAGTTTGTGATCGGCAATTGATGAATCCTCCTCCATCGTCGAATAAGGAATAGAACAGGGATTAGAAACAGGTGGGTTGATTAAGAAGTGGAAATTGGAAATTGGGAATTCTAGGGATTATAGGCGTCGGCCATTGAAGCTGCTCCACCTGTTTCGTATGCAGCGAAAGTGATCCATTGCATAGAGAGAGAAAGGAGGTGGTGGACAGAGAGAGAGAGAGGGGAGGGGGGGCTTCGGAGAGAACGTGAACGGGGAGGGGAGGGGAGACAAAAGCAGCGGGAGGCAAAGGTTTTTCGTTCGGCTTTTTATTTTGTGTGCGTTTTTATGGGTTCGACGGTTTTTATTGACTGCGAATGCGATTGGTGCAGATGGTTTGATGTTGATGTATGTAGTGTGAGTGCGACCCATGAGGAGCAGCTTTAGAAGGTTTTATATTTCCTAAAATGGAATTTTATAGA
Organism: Carnegiea gigantea; assembly: GCA_029747015.1. Lineage (NCBI taxonomy): Eukaryota > Viridiplantae > Streptophyta > Magnoliopsida > Caryophyllales > Cactaceae > Carnegiea > Carnegiea gigantea. Next base: position 90,698 of record JAKOGI010001865.1, on the reverse strand, counting down.
TTATAAGAAGATTCTTCTATAATTGGAAAAAAAAAAGTTTAACTATCAAAATTGAAAAGGATGTCAGCCGTTGATTTTATTTTCAAAGGTCTCAGCCCTTAATTGATAAACATGTTATCTGCTATAGTCGATAAACACATGATTATTATATTCCACATAATAAAATCAATTCCCTCCCTACCTCTCCTCCTTCCCCTTATCCTCACTAACTTATTCTGTTACACCCAAAAAAAATACCTAATTTTACATAATTACGAACTCTAAAAAATAAAATTAATAATTTGGACCAAATACATCAAGCAACATCTGATATAAGAGATCTTTGCGATTCTCAGTTGGGCATCCAAGTAAAGCTTGCAGATGTCACGATTTTCATGAGGAAAAAACATGTACTACTCATAACTCTACCTTAAATACCCAATTCACCTAAAATTTTTCAAATCCAAGATTCTGATATTGTCTTTTGATTCAATTTTTCTATTTCAGTAGCACATATCTTAATAGCATAGCAACATTGTCTAACCCTTCATCGTCTCTGGAGAATTTGCTTTTGCCTTTCATCCTTTTATATAAAGATTCTTGTTTAGAATTTTTTTCACTAAGCAAGTTAGTCCTTCTATCATGTCCAGCATTGGCACAGTTATCCGTATTCTCTTGTACAATTTCAACTTGAGATACAAGATAGTCAATCTCATCAATTGAATGAACAATTGGCTCATTAGTAAGTCTCTCTCTCATCTCAGCAGCTATTTCAACTCTATTTCCATCTGCTCTTCCTTGCCCATAAAGCTTAATCAATTTTTCTCAATTATAAAATGTCTTCCCTCGTAGATCTACAGTGAATAGCTTATTCTAAACAACTGTGTGGAAAAAAATATATACTCATATACACATGAGTATATAAAATTTAACTCTCCATCAATATGATGAAAAATAATTGATGAAAAACAAATTCATAATTAACTAAAAAAGGAACATATCTTAATTAACTCCTCCAAAGCTTCATTCTTAGCTTCTCAAGTACAAGTGTGAGAGTTAAAGGATCGGAAAACCCGCTTAATCTACACTTGAAAACATCACAAATGGGTCCAAATATATTTTTAATGTGCTTCCATTGATTCTCGATTTTCTCTTTGTTAAACACTTTGTCAGGGGATATTTCTATCATGTCTATGACAATATTTCATAAGCATATGATGTAAAACTATTATTTACCCTATTTTCCATTTCTTGTTGACGAAAAAACGCTTCTATAAGGGCATCATTCATAGTATTTGACCATGTTAGCATACTAAGCCACTAGAGATTGAAATTAATAAATTTGACCAAACCAATTAAGTTACAAAAAAAAAAAAAAACAAAGCAATTAAGGGGGGAAAAAGGAGCATGCATAGTAGCACTAAGCTCCCTAATTTTTCTAAAAAACAATAGCATAGAAATATGTTCAATTAAGGGAAAATTAGTATGCATAATCATGGAGCCCCATTACAAAAATGCAAAGAATTTGATGGGAATTGAAAAGTATAACTGAATGAATTGAAGAAGCATGCACAGTAGTACTACCCTCCCTAATTTTTTTTAAAAAAAAGACAATAGCATAAAGATATGTTCAATTAGTATAACTAATCATGGAGTTCCATCAAGAAAAAGGGCAAAGATTTTGATGGGAATTGAAAAGGCCTAACCTAGCAATGAATGGAAGGCACAGTAGCACAATAGCACAAAAATATGAAGCAGAGTAAAACCCTAATAGGTTAGATATATATACCTAACTATTTTGGATGGAAAAAAATGCGGCTCACATATGGCTCACTAGACACATAGCCCTTACTGTCACTGCCAACATGCTCTAGGTTTTTTTTTTTTTTTTTAAATCTTGTGATAGTAGCCAACATGCTATACGGTTGATATAACATGATATTAGAGGGAAAAAAATAACAAAAAATGTTTTGAAGGGAATGATATATAACGCGATATTGGAATATTGGTAAGCTAAAATAAAAATAAAATTTTTATGTCACTTCTCTTCTCTTCCCCTCTCCTCCATTCACCCTCAATTTTGGCGGAAATAAAAATTAGATTATGGGGTTAATGGGGGTAAAAGGTTCCCCCTCTTCCACCCCCCCTTTTTTGCCAAACAAGGGGAAGGGGGGTTAATTAATCTCTCCTTCCCCTCCTTATCCTCCCTCCCTCCCCTCCCGATCTATTAGTTAAAATTATGATGTTTGAATTAAAAAGAAGAGGAGACACAAAGGGATGGAAAGGGTGTTATTATCATCATCATCATCATCATCATCACCACCACCACCACCACCACTTCCGTTCCACTCCCCTCCATTCCCTCTCAATTTGGAGGGGAATAAAAATTGAGTTAATAGAGGTGAATGGAGATTAAAGGTTCACCCTCTTTTTCCTTTTCTTTTTTCCCCAAATAAGGGGAAGAGAGGTTGATTAACCTCCTTTCCCTCCCCTTCTCCTCCCTCCCCCTCCTGTAATGCCAATCCAAACATACTATAATTTCTCAGTAATGTTGATTTTTGCCATAGCAGAGATCATCAAGCTACTCTAAAGTCTCACTCTGTGTCTCCACCCAAGTTGTTTAATGCATCTATGATCGATCGCAAGAGTCGCATCGTCCATTTCATTATGCATTATCATTCCTTCAAATTAGGGTAAGTTTTGGATGAGACCCATAGTACTATGAATGAGATTTATATCAAGTTGTGTAATTTATCTCCAATTAACTTAAATTTACCATGGATGAAATGGAGGTCAGGTGTCTTGCTAGAGATTTTTGCAAGTCTGCCCCTATTGTCCTCACCGCTAGAACAGCAATAATTCTGGTAAGGCTTTCCTTTCGTTTTGTTAGCTTACTGCTCACTTTTTCGATTAGGAGATTTTGTGATTTGAGGTGGTAGTGTCTATGGCAAAGAAATCTGATGAGATTGTTAACATGGTTGGGACGTTTGAAATCAAATAATTTCTAGTTTGACTAGCGTGGCTGCCTTTCGTTAGGGAAGATGCAGCAGTCTTGCAAATGTATGTCAAATAGGTTTTTTTTTTTTTCAATGTATTTTTTTTAGTTGAACCCTAGAGTAAAGACTTTGACTCCATGGAAAAAAGAAAACAATGATGTTTAGTGGGATGTTTTGTTTTAGTCAACTACACTTTGGTGTCTTTGAGAGATGTTGAAGACTTTGTAGATTATCCCTTGTGCCTGAGCTACTTACCAATTTTGCAGGTTGCTTTTCTGATGTCACTGGCGATGCCTGGTGTTTCTTGGGTAGCCATAGATTCTTAAATGAGCTAGACCGAAGTTAGGTGTTGTTGTAGGTCTTAATGCTACATTGATTGAAGCGGTATTGTTCTTTCATACACCAATTGGATTGGCTTCATATTTTTCTGAAGTTCTTTATGAATCTTTCTTTCACTTATTGATTTACGATGAGCTTTTTCAAATGATACAGAGATTAACTCCATTGTAGAGACAACAATAATGATTTATGAAAGTTCAAGGTAACTTGTTGGAAAATGCTAGTTGGTATAATGTTTTCATTTAGTATCTCATGGAAAATTTTATCCTTTTTTCTTTTGACTATAGAGAATTTAATTGTAGTTTTTCTGCTTGTTTTTTTTTTTTTTTTCCTTTCTCCATTCATACAGGTAATTAGAGGATAAAACCTTTTTGGGGCGGGGTTTGGAATCCTGACTACTGCAAATGATAGTATATGTTTTCATGTAAAATTAGTTACTATGTCACCTAAGATTGAGAGGCAGTTAATTCCTCACCTTTTGTGATTCACATTGTTTAGTTGTGAGAACTAGTAAGCATACATATCAGTTAAGAATACATCACATAGGTCCTATAGTGCCTCTAGTGTTGTGTTGTGAACCCTATAATATGATAGTTATCCACTTATACTAGGTAAATATGTTGGTTTGAAAACACTGTTTGCTGATATAACTTAATTTGCGTGTGTGTGTGTGTGTGTGTGTGTGTGTGTGTGTGTGTGTGTGTGTGTGTGAGAGAGAGAGAGAGAGAGAGAGAGAGGGAGAGAGAGGGAGAGGGAGAGAGAGATGGAAAGAGAATTCATTGGCTACTTAAAGAGGCATGATATGTCATAAATTATGATTGATGATCAATATGGGTTTGAATTTTTATGTTTTAAGCAAATCTCTTCTTTCCTCTTATCATTGTCCATCACCTTAACTTCATCATGTACTTCAAAAATATTATCCTTGTGTTTATCTTTGGTGTTGATATAGCCCTCTATCCTGTCCTTAATCAGTGATTATGTGTTAGTTCTCCAATCATGGCCATAAAATCAGCCCTAAAGTCGTAGATATTTCCATGATCATTCAACGAATCAAATTCGATTCATGCCTGAACTAAGGAGAGAATTAGGATTTCTTAAGGTAAAAAATGTAAAACTAGATGCATGAAATGGCCATTTGCTGCTATGTTAAGACATGCAAGATAGCAGTTCATAGTTCAATTGCAAAAGCACAAACAAACATAAAAACTGTGGAACTTAGAGAAATGTAAAATTGAATAGTACCTATCTTAGGAACGATTTTGGCCTAGAAGCACAAGAACTTGATGAATTCATTGTGTGAATGTTATCTGTTGTATTGCACCTAGATGCATAGGAGAGATGTCATGCATGGTAGGGTAAATTGGCAAAGTCACATTTTTTTATTGGAGATGACTTTCAAAAGGTTCGGTTGTGAGTTGTAGCTAATAAGTTGATGCATGGTAGAGGGAGCTATTTTCAAGCATGAGATTAGTAGATTTAACAATGATATGATGAATCAAAACTTACTGACAAGGTTTAAAAATTACCAAGTTTGATAGGTTCAACGGACAAGGAAGAATTCTCAGTTTTTATTCACCCTATATTATCACCCTTCTTTGGCTCAATTAGCTTGGGGGTTTCCGTTGGAAAGCTAGGTTTAGGTGTTTAAGGCTTGATGCAACTATTGGGAACTTGATATCAGAAAAATAAATTCATTCACCAAATATTCTGATTTCTTTATATAGCAGATTAGTATTTATATATGTAATGTAAAAATTGATGGATTTTTGTGGACAAAGCTATGTCCTTTTAAGAATGCAAACCCTACATTTTGAGAATGTTGTATAGTCAAGAGTTTTGTGTTTAGTACAGACAGAAATTTGAATTGTTTGGATTTTTTAATATTGCATTATGGATGATAGCTTGGGGGCAAAATGCTTTTGTATTTGCCCTTTTGTGCATAGTTTACATCCCCCAGTGTATGCTTAATACAACTCTTGATTGCTCATTTTAAAAAAAAAAAGAAAGCAAAAGGAAATATCTGAAATACTGCAAATGGCTGCTGAATAACAAATGACCACCTAGCTATTAATAACAATTGGGCATTTATCTTGTGCTTTATTTTTATTGTATGTTTGAAGTAGTTGGTTCTTCTTTGGTAAACAAGAAAGGGAAAGAAAAGAAAGGACGATATTTGTTGTAAACCTTTTGATTGGCATATTTGGGTTGTGTCTTATATTTTTTTTAAGTTACATTGTCTCTAACTAGCTATTTTAGAAACCTTAAATTCTAAAACCTCACCTTTTGCTAAGTGATATTTACTGGCTCAAATACGATTTGTTATGAATTTGGGAATTTCATTATTTAAGCTATGGCTATTATAGGACACCAGACATGTCTGTCATGCATCACGACTCATCTCCTGATGTTAAAGTCATCGGCAAAAATGACGGACATTTTAGACTTATATTTTGTTGTAGTAAAGTGCATATGGGCTCATTTACTCTAATATGCCAACACTTGCTATGCACCAAGCTATTTCTTCTTAGATTAGTTGTAAAAAGTGTACGCTAACATTTGTTTTTTAAGAACTAGAGAATGAAGAGGTATTCAAAGAAGTAGGAACTACATGGTAATTGAAACCGTTGAGGCAGCCATGCCCACACAAAGCAATTGGCTTTCTCGCATTGATGTCGTGGTTCTTACTCTTCTTGTGCCAAAACATTAAAAGCCTTAGAATGCAAAAGGCAATGTGCTTTTATCACTACCAAATCAAACTGGCAAATTAGACAAGCAATCTAGGTAGATAACCCTTGTAAATTCGAATTTTAACTAATATAAGACACTACATAAATGTTGTAAATGAACAACTCAATTCTACAGGAAACAATTAAACACAAACCACAAGGAAAATTCCTGTACTATGCATCTCATTATAGCCCCCACCCCCTAAAAAAAACCCACCCAAAACATCATCCTCAAATTTTTCACCAACAACAAAGAGGGAATTCTAAGAAAATGAACCCAAAACTTAAAGAAAAAGACCAAAAGAGAGAGAAAATATTAGAATATTACCATTATCAAGAGTTTGTGTTGATCAAAATTTATGAATGAAAGAGCAATGTAGGAACATGTGACATATTACCGAAACAACAATGATTCAAAGATATGTAAGACAAAATATAAGTAACCCAGACAAAATATACAAAAAAAATGGCAGCCCAGTGCACAAGTATCCCGCGTTTACGCAGGGTCCGGGGAAGGGCCGCACCCCAAGTGGTGAATTGTAGGCATCCTAACCTGACTTTGCCAGTGGCTGACTCCACGGCTCGAACCCGTGACCTTTTGGTCACGCGGAGACAATCTTACCGTTGCTCCAAGGCTCCCCTTCAAGTAACCCAAACAAAATATACCAACCATAATCATCAGTTGGTAGAAAAGCTCAAATCACCACATTTGGTATTCTTTCCTCTAGGGAACGAGGTGCATATGAACAAAACAAAACGTGCAAAAATTAAACAAATAAAACTAATTAATGGGGGAAAAATACACTAGGATCTTGAACTAAAGTTAAATCAAGTTTCCTAAAATTAAACAAAATTAAAGCCCAAAGAACTTGAGGTTTGACACTTTGACCACCTTTCAATAAATTGCTGCAGTTGCCTTTCTTTCACCCCTCACTAGCCAACATGAGATAGGCCATAATCAACCCATCATGATCCCGTACCACAACCCAACATAAACTATAATCGACAACTGACTACTAAAATGTAAAATTTGACACATTAATCATGAGAGGCGAAAGGAATTGGAAATTTGGAGAGGAATGGGAAAACAAGAAACTGTGTTCCCTCGAGAAGACTCAAAAAGAGTTATAGAGTTAGGGAAATGAACATGGATCCTGGATCTGATCTAGATCCATCAGACCAAATTCATTTTTAAGGTTTTGGATCCTAAAAATTTGGACCCGTTAGACTTTTAGAGGATTCGAATCCTATTGGATCTGGATCTGGATATGAAGCTTTGAGACCCTGACCCGACCCTCAACCTATATATAGACCCGTTTGTGGTTTTTTTTTTTTTTTTTACTGTTCGTATAGCATACACGTTAGGGTTTTTAATTTTGGTCTCATATTTCTTATTTCTTACTCCTCTCAGTCGCATCTCTCTTCCTCACTCTCGCAGTCTCCTTTCCTCTGGGTCCACCACTCCACGTCTCTACCCCATTAGCTCTGGTCTTTGTTCTCCAAAGTCCAGGGCCTTCACGCTGACCTTCTCCCTCTTCCCAGCGACCACAGTTCGATCTTGTTTGTTGCGGTTTCACCATAACTAGCCGCGCTACCCTCATTTCAATGCTATCCCTTCACAGATCGGCTATTTTCCGGCACTTCTGTCCATTTTTCGGTGCCTCTATCCAGACTCTTGAGTAATTTTCCTGTGCTAGTTGTGCTTGTTTCTCCAATTTCTACCTCTGTTTAACTGGAGGGCTCCGAGCAGAATATCATGTTCAAATTGTGTTCATTTTTGTGCAATTGCATTTCAATTTGTTTCATATTTTGATTAGCTTTATTTGAGGGATAAGAGATCAACAGGGGCATAACGGAATGACGAGTCTTCTCGTCTATGCTTCCTTCACTTTTATTTATAACTAATCTAATATCTGGTCTTCCCTCCCTCCTCATCCGGGACATTTTTCTTATTTCACCAAGGATTGACCACCTTATGAACCTAAAGGGTATTTAGTCTTGCTGATGTCAGAAAGCAGTTCACTAAAATCATATAATCTCAAAGTCAATAACCCATTGTATTATTTAGCATGTCCAAATAGGGAAGAATGAATTATACACTTCATAAGCTAAATTAGAATTCATTACAAAATTCAGTATTTTGCTATCAGTAATTTCTATTTATAATTCAGTATTTGCTATGTATTATGGCGAAGAAGCCAATAATATGACCAAATTTTATGTACGCACTTTTGTTTTGTTGAGAAAAATAAGAAAGTAAAAAAAAAGTGACTCAATTAGCTGGACCCATTAAGGTCCCGCTAGACCCTTTAAATTAGATGATCCAGGTCTGGATCCAAATTTTATAGACCCTGCAAATTTAGATCGGATCTAGATCCAAGTCTAAAAAATGAATTTGGATTTAGATTTTGGCAGGCCCGATCCAGACCTGACCTATTGCCATCTCTAGAAATGGGGTTTGGTTACATAGGTTGACTGGGGTGAACTTTTTTAACTCAGAAGTAGCTACAGAGGAGAGTTTAAGGGAGATTGGGAAGAGAAGATGAAGAGATAAGATAGGGTGAGGCATGAATTTTAAGAGACATGGACAGTTAGCAGGAGAATAAAGTCATAGAAATCATAGAACTCATAAACACACAGACAGTTATTCACTATTACAAAAGCATAAAATAACGACAGAATTCAGCGACGGACTGATATAATGACAGAATAAGCGACAGAGATGGCGAAAAATTATATTAGAAAAAAGTTAGATTTAGCGATGGAAATTGCGGCGGACAGGTAAATCCGTCGCCACCGTTCAATATTAGCGACGGAATATTCGTCGCTAGCCGAATAAAAAACAAATTTTATTTGAAGCTGGCGATTGAAATTCCATCGCCAGTTAGAAAAATGCAAGTAGCGACGACATATCCGTTGCCATGTGAATTTTTTTTAAAAAATTCGGGTGGCGACGAAATTTCTGTTGCCTATTCTGTCACCACTTAACTTTAAAGAACCACATCTGGTTCTTGAGTTCAGTCGAGCCCGAAACCGTGAGAGAGAGAGAGAGAGAGAGAGAGAGAGAGAGCGAGAGAGAGTCACCGCTGCTCCTGCTACCACCACCACGCCATCCGCCGTCCTTCGCCGTCCCCTGTCGTCGTTGCCATTCCTAGCCGCCGACTATCATCCTCCACGCTGCCGACGCCCCCCTTACCAGTTTTTTTGACAATTTTTGAGGTAAATTTATCAAGTAAAAATTTCTACATATTTTTGTATTATATTGTTAGAATTTCATAGTTAGTTTATATTTATGTTTAAATGTGGTATCTATGTGAAGTTATTGCTCTAATTAGTTTTAAAATTTTGCTCAATGCAATTTAGGATTTAGGTTTGGTAATTTGAAGGTAAAATTTGATATGTTGGTGGAATATAATGTTTTAGTTCATATTTTTGTTGAAATGTGATGTTTGTATGAAGTTATTATTCTAATTTGTTTCAAGAATTTGCCCAATGTAATTTAGGCTTAGGTTTTGTAATTTGAAGTACAAATTTGATTGGTTGGCGGAATGAAATGCTTTATTTCATACTTTTGTTGAAATGTGATATTTGTGTGAAGTTTGCTCTAATTTGTTTGAAGATTTTACCCAATGTAATTTAGGCTTAGGTTTGATAATTTTAAGTAGAAATTTGATACATTGGTGGAATAAAATGCTCAAGTTTGGATAAATTACTAGTTTTCTGAAATTTGTAAGAATATAAGCATATTTGTAAAAGTTTGTAAGTAAATATATGCAATATATAATTGAGAAATTTATGTAATTATTATTATTTAAATTAAAATTAATTCTTATCCATAACTTATGTGGTTATTGTTGTTTGAGCAGACTATGAATGGTCCTCCACATCAAAGGTGGATGTATAATAGATTATTTCGTGATCGCAGTGGTTATACGCAGGAATTTCTAAATGGAGTAAATTAATTTGATGAATTTGCACGTAGGCAAGCAGAGTTTCTGAATGGAGGAAAGTATAGATGTCCTTATGCTAAATGCTAAAATAGGGTGTACTTAACACCCGATGAGGTCAAGATGCACCTTATGTATAAGCATTTTGTAAAAGAGTATTAGTTTTGGATAAGTCATGAAGAAGTGAAGCCTTAACAATATGATTTTGGGTATTCAAATAGTAAAATTTTCGAAGTTGGAGGTTCAAGTCATATTAATAAGGACTATAATGAATCCCATGTAGATCGTATGGAGTACATGGTTGATGATGCTATATCATGGCAAATCAAAATTTAAGGGAGAAGGAGTCAAGCACTCGCCGAGAACCATTTTATAATATGGTTCAAGCTGCTTAACAACCCTCATACGATGGTTTTTCCCCCCACAGTGAGCTCTTTGCTGCTGTGAGACTGTTGAGTATCAAATCTGATTATAACTTGTCACAAAACTATTTCAATGAAATTGTTCAACTAATGAAAGAGATGTGTCCACCTAATAACCGCGTGCCAAACAACTACGGGCAAATGAAGAAGGTTGTTAAAGATCTCGGTAACGATGTGGTACACATTAACTATTGCTGTAAAGGTTGCATGTTATTTTTTAAGGAGGACCCAAACCTAGACGCATGCAAGTTTTGTGGGCATTCAAAATGGAAGAGGCAAAGGTTACAACAAAAGAATCACGATCCATTGCCATACTTAAGGATACATTGCTTACCGTTAAAACCTCAACGTCAGGGGTTGTATGTATCAAGAAGTACTACAGAGCACATGAGATGACATTATGAACATTGGTGTAAGGATGGTGTTTTATGTCATCCATTATATGAGGCAGCATGGAAATATTTCTATAACAAATACCCTGATTTTGCTACAGTGCCTCAAAATGTGAGGCTTGGCTTATGTATTGATGGATTTAATCCCTACACTTTGTCTCTAAGATCTTACTCTATTTAGCCGGTGGTAGTTACACCTTATAACCTTCCCCCTGAACTGTATATGACCACACCATTTATGTTTCTCACTTGTGTAATCTTCAGCCCTAAAAATCCTAAGAACAAAATAGATGTATATTTACAACCTCTTATTGATGAGTTGAAAGAGTTGTGGATGTTGGAATTGAAGCATATGACATTTTTATGGGGCAAACATTTTAGATGAAGGCTGCACTTATGTGAATCATCAATGATTTTCTCGCATATGGAATGTTACCTGGGTGGAGTACTAATGGGTAATTGGCATATCTTGTATGTATGAAATAATAAAAGGCTTTGAGATTAAAAAATGGAGGTAAATTCTTATGGTTTGATTGTCATCGGTATTTTCTGCCAAGGAATCATGCATTTAAAAGAAATAGAACAGCATTTAGAAAAGGTAGAATTGTTAAAGGGGTCCTCCTTGCTGCATATTTGGGGAAGAACTTTATGCCGAGGTGAAAGATTACCCAATGGTAACAACAAACAGTGACTTTGTTATACCAGGATTTAAGAAAAATACACACAACTGGACGAAGCAAAGCATATTCTGGGAGTTGCCTTATTGGCAACACCAATTGCTTCACCATAATTTGGATGTGATGCATATAGAGAAAAAAAACTTTGAAAATATCATTACACACTATTATGGATGTTCATGGAAAAACAAGGGACAATGCCAAATCAAGAATGGATGTTGCATATATATGTGATAGAGAAGAATTACATTTACAGCCAGGTCCTAGTGGGAAGATGGTTAAACCAAAAGCGAAGTTCGTTCTTCTGTGGATAAACGAAGAGAGTTGTGTGAATGGGTAAAGGAGCTTCAAAAGCCTGATAGATATTGCTCCAAGTTGAGGAATATTGTAGACCCTAATGAAGCAAAGTTCAACAATATGAAAAGTCATAATTATCATGTGTTCATGGAGATCTTTTACCCATTGCATTTGGTGTGCTCCTAGATGATGTGTTGAAACTTCTCATTATGATAAGTAAGTTCTTTAAGAACTTATGCTCAACAACACTGCGAGAGAATATGCTTGAGGAAATGCATCAAAACATGGCCATTACTCTCTGTAAGTTGGAGATGATTTTTTTTCCTGGCTTCTTCAATGTAATGGAGCACTTGTCAGTGCATTTGGCAAAAGATGCTCAACTTAGTGGTCCTGTACAATACCGATGGATGTATCTATTTGAGAGGTAAAATATGTTGTATTTGATGAAACCTTATCTTAATTCTTATATGTGCAATCACTTACAAGTGATGGAAATTGTAAATTTATTAGGTACTTTGGCCGATTGAAAAAAAAAGATAAAATAACAAGCGTGTTCTGAAGGTTCAATCACACAAGCTTACCCCTAGAAGCGGAGAGAACATTCTTCGCCTCCTATTACTTCAGCTCTAATGTGCCCTCCATGGCTACTAGACGTCGGAGAAATGAGGACGGCAATGGGCATAATAATCATTTCCCGACTCTATCTGTGTTTGAACCACCATGGATCGCTATTGGTGGGGAAAGATCAAGGTATCTCACAAATTCTGAATATGTTGCTGCCCATCTTCATATGTTGTTAAATTGTGATGAAATTAAACCTTTTATTGGGTGAGTGCTACCTTAAGTTTCTATTAAGTTTATCATTCAGAACACTAGTTTATTTACCACCTTCATAAAATGTATCAGAATTGTTACAGAACAAGTTAGAACTGCACGTCTCAATGTCAGCGATGCTGATGTTGACACCAACATCGAAACGCATTTTGCAGATTGGTTTAGTTAAAATGTAAGTAATATAACTTATTCCTTAATAATTTTAACATAATAGTTTGGTGCATTGTATTAACTAAAACCACATCTTATGTCACCTTAGGTGCATTACATTCAATTATTCAACAACCACAAACATTGGTACTTGACACAATTGGCTGCGAAGCCAAATCGGTATGTATCGACGCAGACGGCATATAGAGTTAATAGATTTAAATTCCACACAGAAGCTCGCAGTGCCGGGAAGAAAATATATAATTGTGGTGTTAGTGTATGTGGTACGGGAAAAGGCGATATTGAAATGATTATTATGGCGTATTGAAGGATATTGTCCAAATTGAGTATGTAGGCGAACCCCTTAAAAGATATGTGCTATTCAATTGTGAGTAGTTTGATCCCACATTGAATCGTAGGACACAATCTCATAAACTAAGCAAACTTATTAAGGTACATCACATAAGGGGGTACTGAAAGTACAATCCATTCATCTTCCCAAACACCGCAACACAGGTATGCTTTATGCCATATCCAGATCGCTGAAGGGATAGGGCCAATTGACTTATTATCATACCAACCAAGCTAAGGTGAGAGTGGATAACCAATACACTCTACATACTGCTTACCAACAAACGAACATGATGACACTCGTCGAACTTATGAATGATGTTATCCCTACATCAGTAGTGGATGAAAGTGCACCACCATAAGAGATTAATGATGAAATAGGTTTTTCATTTATTCAGGTTCATGAGTACATAGATGAGGAAGAGGATGCTGAGGGTGATGAAGAGGCTCAGTAGGATGATGGTAATGAAACAGATGAAGTAGAGGAAAATCTACATTCATATGATGATGACGGCGATGACGTTGACGATGATGATGATGCAGATGATTGAGTGCTTATGAATTGTTATGTATTTCAGTACTCACTTGAAAAACTATTGGTTGTGACTTTACTTTTATTGTATAAATGAATTTTGAAAAAATCTATTGCCTATCTATTATGTCGTCTGAGTAAACGGTTGATATGTGCAATTAGTATATATTTGTATTTGCATTTATTGTCAACTATTTCAGGTGTAGATTCCACTTGTCGTCGAGGTGAGTCCTCTACTCGAGGTAGTAGACGTTGATCAATCTTCCCCCCACGTACCTCAGATCCCAGTTCAGCCAAGAGCAATAATGGCTGCTTACATACGAGGCCTTTCAGGACCAATCCCTTCCCCATTTGGGGCTTTTCATCATCAGACCCCATATATTCCCAACCAGACAACCATGTACAATCAATTTGCCTATAATATTCCTCCAAACCCCCCTTTTCTCAACCCTGTTCACCCTACTCCCCCACCCATTGACCCTAACTCAAACCAGTCCCAAGAAAACATTGCAACTAGAGAAAGTGAAGCACAATCTAATCATAGGAGCACTAGAACAAATACTTATAATGAGTCAGATGGTAACGGGTAAGTTCAAGTATTTTGCTTAAGAACTAATCAATTTGAAGTTCAAGTATTTTGCTTAACAACAAAACAATTTGATTTGTTTTGTTCAATTAGGTTTCTCCTAAATAAAGGTCTTATTAGTAGGATTTTTCTCATATTTCAAAGCAAATATGACGGAGCTTGGCCACTTGGGTAAAGTGCCCAAACCTGTACAGGATTTGTGGTTTAGGAAGTTCAATGTAACTAAAGTCACTACATATTAATACTTTGTGTGACCATGATAAATTATTATTGTGTCATTTGATGTGTTTGTTGTCTTCGTAATTACAGAAGTAGTTTACTTGGGATCCGGTCAATGAAGACCGTATAAGAAAAAAATTTTGAAAATAGAGGCAATCCACGCTCGAGAAACTTCCTTAGCAAAGCACGGAAGCACAACAAGAAGCCTCTTTAGCTCGCTGATGCTCAATAGGAGGGACTCTAGCAAGACTGGGCAAACAAAGCTTACCAGAAATTGTGTGAAAGAGCCCAAATTTGACTAGGTACTCTAGACTGCACACCTATGGCTCGATCTCTATGCATGAGCATAGGAGGCATCTGGTAACAAACTTTCCTATGTATTTCTTTAATTTTAATACTCTAGGCCACTTTGAATGTGATTTGGCTTGTGTTTCATATAATTTTGTTTGGCACGTAGAGGGAACAACTTAGAATGGATCCCATAATTATTGAATTATTCTGCCGCACTCACAAACTCCATGACGAAGAAGATGCCCCTTGGGTTGACAAGAAATCATAACAAATATATGTAAGCAATTCGCAATTCTCAATCTTTATTAGTAGTTCAAACTGGACTTGTATACTTTAATTTCATTAACTGTAACATATATGATTTTCTATATATGTTCTGATATTGTAGGAATCCTTTAAATGCGAATTTCAAAATGTAATCAACTCCCAAGGTACCAGGGATGGCATTTCTCAAGATCTATCCCAAACACTTCCAAACCCAAATGAGTTTGTAGGTGAAGACATATAAGAACAAAAAAAAGTCGTATTTATGGCATTGGCGATAAGGCTATTAACATTAGGAAATCCTGTCACTTCAGTCCCACTCAGCGAGCCGGTACAGTTTTCATATTAAAGTTTCAATGAACATGGTTATACGATGAGTATATTTAATTACAATACTAATGCATACTTCACATAAATGGTTGTCAACAGGTACAGGTTATATGCCATCGCAACAAGAACTGAATGATTTAAGGGGTGCAGTAACCAACTTGGGAGTGAGCTAACTTCACAAGCTGAAAGTTACCGGTTGCTTATGGAGAAACGTAAGTAAATGGAGGAATCCAATAAAATGCTCATGATAGGCCCGGAAGCGCAAGGTAGCGTTGTGGCAAATCAAGGTCGATCCTATAGAGACTAGGTTGATCTATTGGGCTATATTCCCTCAAAATATGCTAAATGAATCCAAATTTGAGAATGAAATTTAACTAATTTACTATCTAATCTAATGGATAATCAATCAAGAAATTTAATCAAACCATGCAATTTTCTAACTCAAGAATTAATCAAGCGCCTTTTCCTTAGATGGGTAATTCCAAAATCGATAATCGATTTATCAAACCCCTCTTTCAAGGTAGAATGAAATTCTTAAATCTAATTAACTACTATTTCTTAAAGGTTTTTAACTAATCTAAGATCATTAACAATGTGATTATCAAATTTAGAGGTTTCTTAAACGGTGAGCCTTTTCTCAAGATCTCACTCATTTAAGTCGAATTTCAATTTTCCAACACCTAGTGTCACCTTTCAGTTTTTCACCATATGCCTAAAACAAGCAAGAAATTGATCAAGTTTCCTACTCGTAAATCAACATCTAAGATTCAATAGAATAAACCCAACAAATCCAAAGCACTTTTAGATCAAAACAAAAATTGATTCAATCACGATAACTCAACTCAATTCCAAGATTAACAATCCAAAACTTAACATAAACATCAAAAATAATCTAAAAGTATAAAAATATAAAGAGAAAAGAGAAGAGAAGGGAGAAGAATTGCTCAGTTGATGCGTGCTTGAAATGTCATTGCAAACTCAATCGGAAATCCTTGCAATCATCACCTTCAACTTGCTCTTTCTCTAATCTAATCTAATCTAAATCCTAATTAGATGGTGGATTATGAAAAGTGGAACGGGGATGCGATCATGGTTTGCTACGAAAATGACCCTATTTATAAAGAAACACAATCAACCTTAGCCACATGATGAGAGAAAATAAACAGGAAATAGTTATGTTTCCACCACGGGCATGGCAGTCACCACTGGTAGTTCATGGTGCTTGCTGGACCCGAAATTCTTTACTATTCTCTTGCTTCACGGGCATAACATCACATGAGTGCCTGTGGGGGTCAAAATATAGTCAAATAAGCGTCAAATGCTAGATCAAATGGCCTAAAATTCTACAATAATTATCAAACAATCATACCCAAGTATAGATCGAGAATAGGAGTATAAATTTTAACATTAAGCACATAATTCTTTTAAAAATGTGGCAAAATGGCCCTAAAATAATGTATACAATAAGCACTTATCAAACTCCTCTATGTTTAAACTGTTGCTTGTCCTCAAGCAAACACTATAGAAAACTAAAAAAGGAAGACGTATCTAGGACTCAAAATATAACAATCTCCTTAAAGTAGGCAAGCCATAGCATATCACAAGAAAGAATAGCAATCAACGACAAAGCCAAATAGCGCACAATACATTTCAAAATTAGAAGGACGAGAAGGTTTTCAAAAAAAAATAATAATATAAGATCACAAGCTTGATATCAAACTTGATCACCCTCAAGGAACCGCAAAGCATATCATGCTAGTACATGAGATTTGAATAGAGCCAAATAGACTGGTAGAACCTCACTTTGGGGATATGTGAATCACTCCCACTTATGTGTTTGAAATATAGCATAGGTCCACGCAAGACTCATTTCAAAGATGCAATCTACCATATGCTTGACAAGACTCTCAAATTCTCCACCATTAGGAATGCAATGTGTATAAGACAATCAAGAGTACTTTATTCGGGTTGTAATATGGGCTAGAAGGGTTAAGGGAAAGGAGTGGACAAATGTATTGGGGACAATGTGGAGCTACTTAGGCGGGTGACTAGATAGTAAGCAACAAAACACCAAGAAACCTTGCAGGTCACTAGCACTCCAAACCTCAAAATACAATGAACATACCCCAATCAATTAAGTAGGAAATGAGTTGACAAAGAAAGAACACAAGCTATGTACGTATCCAATACCAATCAACTTTTTCATTCTCTTTTTTTTCATTCTCTTTTTTTTTTACTTTTCTTCTTTTTCTTCCTCCTTTCGTTTTTTTTTTTTTGGCTTTTTTACATGATTTTTCCTCCTTTTTTTGTTTTCTTTGAAAAATGAAATAAAAATTTCAATTATTGAAAGGCATAGGACCACCAATAGTCAACTCACAATCTAATATATATATATATATATATATATATATATATATATATATATATATATATATATATATATACACAACCCAAACAAGAGGGAACCAAAGTAAATGCTCAATATCATCAATCCCTCAACAAACCAGCATACCAAAGCCACCTGAAACTTAATTATCCCCAAAACCACCCACTATATAGATGAAGTGATGCTCCATATACTTGACTTAAAGGTAGAAATATGTTTTTGGCCAAAGGCTAATATAAAGGGATCACAACAAAGAAAGAAATAAGCTCAAAGGGGCTAACAAAGGGGGAAAACACGTAATACAAGGGTAGGCTATTTGGCTATATGGTTAAAAATGATCAAAAAAAGAAATACCTCTATCATATCATCAAATATACACATGCTAATGTGGTTTTGACCAAGAGTTTAGGCAAGTTCTAGAGATGCAACATGGAAGAGTCACACACATGAAAGAAATATAAGGCTAAATACTATGAATTAGTCCAAATAAGACTCAAAATCTCGCGAGATATCTACCAAAGTCTCATTAAGCTCATAAAATGACTCACCTGTACCAACATTAGTGCTAATGATTCCAAAGGATAATAAAGTTCTCAAACAAGACAAGGTTCAAAACAAGAAATATTTATAAAATCTTCACAAATTTTAGCACCAAAAGGGACTACACATCAAAAGTTACTCAAGCTTATGAAAGCTATTATGCCTAGCAAAAACATCATTCGAGGTTATCCACACCATCCCTATATACAATCCTATATGCAATCTAAAAATTAACTAAATGCAAATCACTAATGCAAATAAAAAGAAACCTAAAACTATATGCTCTAAAATGTATGCAAACTAATAGCTAAAATAGAAAACATAGAAACTATCCTTCCCCCATGCTTAAATAAAGTATTATTATTCAAAAGAAAGAAAGATAAAAGAAGGGAAAGGGAAAACAACAAAGAACAATCTCACCAGGTTAGGCGCTGGCCACACCTAAGCTAAGGCCTAAACGCAAATGGGGCAAATGGAGCATCAACCACTTCAGCATATCTTCAAGACTTTTCTCATTAAATTAGACACAGTCGGGGCATACAAAAGCTTGTCAAACTCCTCAGCATAGAGTTTCTAAATATGACAATAAGAGAGCATGAAAATAATCACAGCAAAGAAAGCTAGTGCTCTCTTCAACAAAGCAAAACCAGTAGAAAAATCAAAAGAGAAAGCAAAGAAAGTGTTCCACATAATTTTTCTAGGCTTATCCACTAGATATATGCAATATGGGTCAACGGAGGTATCATACCCCCAAAAGTATCCTAGGGAAAGAAAATTATCAATATTTCCACCAAGCATATTAAACATGTTATCCACAGAGCCCCAATCAACATTAGAATCACAAATCTTAGGATTATCAATGGGCGCATTAATGTAATACTCGGGGGACTGAGAGGATAATGAACAAAGAGGGAAAGCATCAGAGTGATCAAGAGGACTAGAGAGAACAATATCATCAAAACCAAGGCTAGGAGACTCCTCATGCATAGACACATCACGTGAACCTTCCAAAGGAGTCCCAACTAGATCGTACACCTTATCTAAAACATCTTTTGACTCAAAACATGCATTAGCAACATCAAACTTGGTAATAAACCCAAAAGGTTCAGCTACCTTGAGCCCCGTGCACTGAGCTAAAGGAAAGGTTGAATCAGGTAAGGTCAGGACAACGTCAATATTGTCACAGGGTGAAACAAAGTCAGGTTGAGCATAACATGCATAGTAAGGACACAAATTAGTTTCATGGTCAGAAGATTTACACAACTCACACTAAAAAGGAGCATAATAAGATCTAGCATAAAATGTACAAGGATCAGAAAATGAATATCTAGAAACACGACTATCTTTCTCAAACTCAAATGAATTCCAAGCAATCCACTTAAGCAAACAACATGCATCATCAACATTTTTAGCATGAAAACCCTAAAACTCTAAAAGAGCTCGAGTTTTACTATTCACACCCTCATCAACAATGGCCAAAATTTTTCATTTACTCACATAATAACCACATTGAGTAAGAAAAATATTTAAATGCTTAAAATACCTCCAAAATAATTCATGCTCGAATTGAGGGAAATAGCAAATTGCCATCATTTTTTTCCTTTATTTTTGATTTTTTTAAATTTTTAATTTTTTTGTTTTTTATTTCAAAGAAAAACAAAATGCTTAGTCAAACCTATCGAGAAGAACCCAATACTCGACGCTAGTCCCCAACAACGGCGCCAAAAACTTGATAGGCCTGCAAGTGCACGGTGACATTGTAGCAAATCAAGGTTGATACCACAGAGACTAGGTTGATCTATTAGGCTATATTTCCTTAAAATATGCTAGGCGAATCCAAATTTGAGAGTGAAATTTAACTAATCTACTATCTAATCTAATGGATAATCAATCAAGAAAATTAATCAAACCAAGTAATTTTCCAACTTAAGAATTAATCAAACGCCTTTTCTTTAGATGGGTAATTCTAAAACCGATAATTGATTTATCAAACCCCTCTTTCAAGGTGGAATGAAATTCTTAAATCTAATCAACTACCATTTCTCAATGGTTTTTGACTAATCTAAGATCATTAACAATGCGATTATCAAATTTAGAGGTTTCTTAAACGGTGAGTCTTTCTCAAGATCTCATTCACTTAAGTCATACTCGTAAATCAACACCTAAGATTCAATAGAATAAACCCAACAAATCCAAAGCACTTTTAGAACAAAACAAGAATTGATTCAATCACAACAACTCAACTCAATTCCAAGATTAACAATCCAAAACTTAACATAAACATCAAAAATAATCTAAAAGCATAAAAATATAAAGAGCAAAGAGAAGAGAAGGGAGAGGAATTGATCAGCCGACGCGTGCTTAAACCGTCGTTGCAAACTCGATCTGAAATCCTTACAATCTTCACCTTCAACTTGCTCTTCCTCTAATCTAATCTAAATCCTAGCTAGATGGTGGATTATAGAGAGTGGAATGAAGATGGGATCATGGTTTACTATGAAAATGGCCCTATTAATAGAGAAACACAATCAACCTCAGCCACACGATGAAGGAAATTGAACAGGCAAGTAGTTATGTTTCCACCACGGGCATGGCAGTCACTACTGGCAGCCCATGGTGCTTGCTGGACTTGAAATTCTCTGCTCTTCTTTTACTCCACAGGCATAGCATCATATGGATGCCCGTGTGGGTCAAATACAGTCAAATGAATGTCAAATGCGGGGTCAAATGGCCTAAAATCCTGCAATAATCATCAAACAATCATACCCAAGTATAAATAGAGAATAAGAGTATAAATTTTAACCTTACGCACATAATTCTCCTAAAAATGTGGCAAAATGGGCCTAAAATGATGTATACATTAAGCGCTTATCAGCTCACTCAAAGCAACCAACAATTGAGTCAACAAATGATGAGTATCGAGTAGCGATTGCAAGCTTTCTTTCAAATGCAACAAGCTTCTAACTCGAGGATCTCAACCATACTTTGCTCATCATTCATAACATAATGAGGATGAGGATGAGGATGAGGATCAAGAAGATGATGATCCTCACCTTGGTGATTGAGTAGGTTGCCGTTTTTCACCAGTTGGTGGTTCTCCTCTTTGGTTCTTTATGGAGTACGTATCTTGGTTCTTACTTCTCTTTCTTCATGGTGCTTACTTGATTCCCCTCCTCTTGGTGCTTGCTTCTCCCTCTTCTTCTAACTTAATTTCACTTTGATTAACTAGCAACTTGTGGTTTATTTGGGATTTGTGGTCTATGATATTTACCATTTGTTTGGAACTTCTGGTTTGTGAATTGAAAACAATTGGTTTCAAGTGTTGGTTTCAAGTGTTGATTTGCATGTGAAATTCTACAAGTTTTTGGTTTCGAAATTGTTGAGAATGCTTCGAGTAAAGTCATACTCGAAGCCATTGAATGCTCATGGAGTGAATACTCTTTGTAAATTTCTTGCAGGGATTTAAATGTATGTACTAAGAGATATAATCAAAGCAAGCGTTTTTATTTTTAAAAAATTACAAACATAGCGACAGACTGGCGACGGAATAAGAGGTTTTCTTTTTTCTTAAGAAAACAGAAGTGAGCGACGAAATAAGAATCCGTCGCTGACTTCTCCGCCTTTTCATCCCCCGCCAAAAATTGGTATGTTGCTGTGTCCGTCGCTGGGCTTGTCACTATTAGCGACAGAATTTTGAAATTCTGTCGCCAGGTACTCAGCAACGAGTGAAAATCCGACAACCCTTTTCCGTTGCTGAAATCAAAATTCCGTCGCTATTCTGTCCTTTTCCGTCACTGATTCCGTTGTTATATGGACCTTTTTTGTAGTGATTGTGTAACGTCCTGACCTCTCTCGGTCGCAGATCTTACCAATAATGCCTTCAAGGATCATCGACTGACCCTACAAATCACCACAGGTCTTTCTGGCATGCTTCGTCCTCGCTCACATGCTACTTGGGAAACTTCTCAGGAAATCACTCATCCCAAGATTGCTTCATAGCAAGCACGCTTAACTATGGAGTTCTTAAAAGTGAACTTCCTCAAAAAAAAGGTGCATCTTTGATGATATAAGTAGACACTTCACATAATCCTTAAGCTTTTGATTAAGTTGGTCGGTTAGTGAAACACAACGAGGACGTTGTGCGCTTCAAGTGGGGGTGATTGTAACACTACGAGTGTGGCTTAAAAAGATTTGAAGTGACTACTTATATCATCAAAGGTGCACCTTTCTTTTCGAGAAGCCCACTCTTAAGAACTCCATAGTTGAGTGTGCTTACTAGAGAACAATCTTGGGATGGGTGATCTCCTGGAAAGCTTCCCAGATTGCGTATGAGCGAGGACGAAGCACGCTGAAAAGGCTTGTAGTGATTTGTGAGGCTATTCGAGGATCCTTAAAGCCGTTATTAGTAAGACCTGCGACCGAGAAGGGTCGGGGCATTAGAAATTGGACTCTTAGTGTTTTTCTTTTAAGAAATAGCTATTTTATTAGCAATCTAGATTGAGTAGACAAATAATTTTAATGATCAACATCTCACTAAACTCCATGAACTAAGGGCCTTGTTGCATTTAACAATTTTGAAAAGATTGTTATTAATATTGTTTATTTATATAGATTCAGTTGAATGAAGATAAGTTGAATCCCATAAGGGCATGGAGCAAGTACATAACTATGTTGGGGAGGGGGGAGGGTTTCCCTTTTTTCATTCAGATAATAATAGGATTATCATCTATCCTTTTATCACACATAATTGAAATTATGAGGGATTGTTTAAAAAAATAAATAGGTATTTTAGTTGGATAAGATAGGTCATTTTTCATAGTTTTGAAATCTACGGCTTAGATTTAACAAGTAAATATAATTGCTTAGGTTTTTTTTAATCTACGACTTAAATGTAATGAATAAACATAACAGCCTAGGTGTTTTTTTGTTTTTCTAGATGATAGAATTATTGTCTGTGCTGTGCCATCTATGATCAAAACCATGGGACATTTCTTCAATAAAAATAAAGCAGTATTTTAACTTTAAAATTGATGGCTTTGATTTAATGAATAATTAATTTTTATGGCTAAGATAACAGTAAATCCGGCAAATCACTCTCGTGATAGCATTTTAGGGTTTTTCAAAGTTTGCAAATTTTAGGAGATGTGGATGTTGGGATCTAATAGGAGGATAGAGTCGTAGAAATCGTAGAACTCATAAACGCATTCACTGTTATGGGATTTTTAGTGTATTTTTTTAAAAAATAGTTATTCCATTAGCAATCTAGATTGAGTAGGTAAATAATTTTAATAGTCAAGATCTCACTAAACTCCACAAATTAAGAGCGTTATTGCATTTGAAAATTTAAAAGACCACTATCAACATAGTTTATTTATAGATATTCAATTCAACGAAGATAATTTGAATCTATAAGGACATGGGGAAATAGCACAACTACGCATGGTTTGTTTTTTCTCAATATTTCATTCACATAATAGTAGGATTAGCATCTATCTTTTATCACATTATGAAGATTTTTTTTTAAAAAAAAAAAGATAAAGGGGTATTTTACTTGCACAAGGTAGGACTTTTTTTTATAACTTTAAAATCTACAACTCATATTTAATAATTAAATAAATCGCCAGGTTTTTTTCTTAGAAAAAAGGATTGTTCACTATCTTTTATCGCATACAACCACAATCATGGGGGATTTTTTTGATAAAATAAAAAAGTGGTATTTTACTGGCATAACGTAGGTTTTTAAATTTAAGATCTAGGACCTATATTTAACGAATACATACAACAACCATGTTTTTTTTTTTTTTTCTAGATAATATGATTGTCGTATATCTTGTATCATGTATAACCAAAATCATGGGGGATTTTTTTAGATAAAAATCAAGTGGTATTTTAACTTTAAAATTGATGGCTTAGATTTAATGAATAAATAATTTTTATGACTAAGATTGCTCTAAATCTACGAATCACTCACATGGTAGTGTTTTAGGGTTTTCCCAATATTGCGAATTTTAGGAGATGAGAATGCTTCGATTTTGCTAAGGATAAAGTCATAAAAATTGTAGAACTCATAGACGCACCGATAGTTACTAGATTTTAAGTGTTTTTCTTTTAAAAAATAGCTATTTTATTAGCAATCTAGATTGAGTAGACATATAATTTTAACAGTGAAGATCTCCATAAACTCCACAAATTAAGGACATGTTGCATTTGAAAATTTTAAAAAGATTGCTATTAACATAGTTTATTTATATGGATTTAGCTGCATGAAGATAATTTTAATCCTGTAAGGCGTGGGGAAATAGCATAACTATGCAGGTTTTTGTTTCTCTTCTCTTTTTTTTCATTCAGATAATAATATGATTGTCATCAATCCTTTACCACGTATAACCGGAATCATAGGAGTTTAACTACATAACCGCGTGGGTTTCCGTTTGTTCATTGAGATAATAGGGGGTATCATCTATATTTTATTACATTGTGAAGAAATTTTTTAAAAGAAAAATAAAAGGCTATTTTACTTGGATAAGGTAGGTATTTTTTATAATTTTAAAAAATCTACTGCTCAGATTTAATAAATAAAAAAATTACCTGTGTTTTTTCCCCTAGATAATAGGATTGTCACCTATCTTTTTATCATATATAACCGAAATTATTGGGATTTTTTAAAAAAAAATATAAATGAAAGGGTATCTTGCTTCGATGAGGTAGGGTTTTTTAACTTTAATATCTACGGCTTACATTTAACGCATAGATATAATAGCCTAGGTGTTTTTTTCTAAATAATAGAATTATCTATTCTTTATTATGTATAACCGAAATTATGGGGAATTCCTTAAATAAAAATAAAGTAGTATTTAATTTTAAAATCGATGGCTTAGATTTAATGAATGAATATTCGTTATGGCTAAGATTGCTCCAAATTGTGTAAATCACTTCCGTTACAGTATTTTAGGATTTTTTTAAAAAATTGCTATTAGTACAGTACATATTTTATTGGATTTTCTTTCTTTTTTGGGGGGAGGGGGGGTTCCATGCTACTCACCAAAACAATTATTCTTGTTTTCCGTCAATGTGGGCTTTTAGTATTGTCTAAACTGATAGTATGTTTCAATTTGTTGGAAATTATATAAAATTCAAAATTAAAACTCTTTTATTTGTAAATATATTATTTGTAAATTATCTAAATAAATTTCTAACTATACATATATTTTAATTTGAAATTTTGGTTGAACTAACTCGTTTATGTATTGATTTATTTTTGGTGTTGGCAAAGTGGATTTTATCCGCTGTGATTTTGGTGACCAAAGTATGAAATTTGTTCTGCCTCTAAAATGTTTTATGTAAAATCAATGCTAAAGGTAATCGTGAGCCTTGATTTAGTAAAATTTTTCTTAAATTTTTATTGATGGATTCTTTGGCAAAAGAAAATCCCACTTCTATAGCTTGCTGTGCTTTGGTGGGATTATGGAGCTGAATTCCTATTTCTTCTCCTCTCATCTAGAAAAGGGCAATGGTTAAACTCTAATTATTCATTATAAATAGCTAGCCCTCCTAACCATTTGATACACAGACCGAAAAGTATTTCCACAAGCTTTCTATTGGTTCCATCTCTTACTCTATAAAAGTCTCTTATTAATTTTCCTCTACATTAGTGTCTTTTGATTAGTTTCTTGACTGACTTAGTATTTTTGTTGAGGGAAAAATCTTATTACTTTCTTTAAATTTCATACACAATTTTATTTTTATTGATTGAGCATTGAGTTGAAATCTGGTTCGAGGTTCTGATCACTGCATTCGAGAAGGATCATCAGGTTGTCGAATTTTCAAAGAGGCATGAATCTTCAATTCAACCAGTGTAGTGGGGGCATTTTTTTCTCTAAAGAGAGCTCTACAGCGTTCTTCGATGTAGGCCATTCTAACCTTAAACTATTATTACCTTTGTTAAGCTATCATGCATGTTTGTTACTGCTTTCCTAAATAGGAGAATTTTCCTTGCAATTTGTTTTATTGATTTTTCATTCAAATTTATCTTTGCTAGATTGTCATGGTTACAATGTTAATTTTGGTTCCAAAAAAAGTTATAAAAGTAGACATGGTCAATTTGTTGGTAACGGTTTCTTGTTAGATGATTTGTATAGATTGAGTGCAATACCTTTTTCTAGTAATACAATTTTTGATTCACAATTATATGTTGCAAATATTGAATGTTGTGACACTTGGCATGGTAGACTTGGTCACGTGAATAAAAACACCATTAAAAAGATTATGCATCTAGATTTGATTTCTAAATCTCCTGTTGATTTGAGTGATAGATGCTAAGTTTGTGTGGAGGTTAAACAAACAAGAAACCCTTTTAAGTCTGTTGAGAAAAATATTGTCTTACTAGAATTGATTCACAGCGATGTTTGTGATAGTCAACATGTTTGGACTCGTGGTGGTAGTCAATATTTTATAACCTTTATTGATGATTTTTTTTAAGTACTGCTACATATATTTGATGAACTCCAAAGGTGACTTGTTTGGTAAGTTTAAAATTTATAAAGTTGAAGTTGAGAATCAGTTAGAAAAGAAAATACAAATTTTAAGGTCCGATCAAGGTGGTGAGCATGCTCCAATTAAAATGGGAGCTTTTTGCAAAGAACATGGCATAATACATGAGGTAACCTCTTATTATGCATCACAGTTTAATGGAGTAGCTGAAAGGAAAAATATAACTTTGCTTGATAATATAAATGATATGCTTATTAGTTTTGGTTTGCCTAATAATTGTTGGTGAAGCTTTATATTCTGTTTGTTTAAGTCTTAATGGAGTGCCTTGTAAAATTTCTGAAAAGACCCCTTATGAATTGTAAAAAAAAAATAAAAAGTCTTCTTTTAAGTATTTGAAAGTGTGGAGGTGCTTGGCTAAAATGAATATTCCTATTGTGAAGAATAGGAAAATTGACCTTAAGACTATTGACCGTGTATTTGTTGGTTATTCTCTAAATAGTACTATATATAGATTTTTGGTGTTTGATTCAAATGTTTCTGAAATTTCTAATAATACTAATATTGAATTTAGAGATGCAGTTTTCTTTGAGACTGTTTTCCATATGAAGAATAAATTGCCTAGACCAATTTGTGAAGAATCTTCTTCTGATTCTACTTTAAATAAAGAGAGTAGCATTTCTGATCGAGTATGTGTTGAACCTAGAAGCTATAAAAGGAGGAGAAAGAACAAAAGTTTTGGTGATGATTTTTATACGTTTTTGCTTGAAGATGATCCTAAAACTTATCAAAAGCTATGTTGTCTATTGGTAGTCCTTTTTTGGATACAAGCCGTGAGTGATGAAATGGATTCTATTATGATTAATAAAACATGGGTGCTAACTGATCTTCCACTTGGGTCTAAAGAACTTGGGGTGTAAATTGATTTTTAAAAAGAAACTTACAACTGATGGTTCAATAAAATTTAAGGCAAGATTAGTAGTAGCTCAAGACTGTAATCAAGAAAAGGGAGTAGACTTTAATTTGTTGATGCTTACTCGCCTTTGTCTAAAATTGCTGCTATTAGAGTCTTGATTGCTTTTGCTTCTATTTATAAATTGCAAATTCACCAAGTGAATGTGAAAACAATGTTTTGAATGGTGAATTAGAAGAAGAAATTTACACGAGACAAGCAGAAGGGTTTGTTGTGCCTGACCTAGAGAATAAAGTGTATAAACTTGTAAAGTCTCTTTATAGATCGGACTAAAACAAGTTCCTATGCAATGGCATGAAAATTTTGATAAAGTTATGTTGTCTAATGGTTTTTTCATTAACAAAGGCAATAAGTGTGTATATGTGAAACTTGTGAAGAATTCTTGTGTTATACTTTGTCTCTGTGTTGATGATATCTTGATATTTTGCAATGATATACTAAATGACATAAAGAAATTCTTGAAGAATAATTTTGATATGAAAGACCTTGGTCCAGTTGATGTTATTTTGAGAATTAACATTATAGGAGATGGTGATTCAACTGCTTGATCCAATCTCATTATATTGAGAAGAAGTTGAAAATTCAATTATTATAATGTGAGCCCTTTATCTATCCCTCTTGATCCAACTACTAGTTTGAAAAGGAATAAAGGTGCTAGTGTTTCTCTATATACATACTCCCAAATAATTGGATCATTGTTGCACATAATGAATCAGGCATTGCTTGTGCAGTTGGGACAATGGGTAGATATACACATAGTCTTAATACATCTCATTGGACCGCATTAGAAAGGGTTCTAAAATATTTGGAAGGGACTATGGACTATGATGTTCATTATATTGGTTTTCCTATTGTTTTAGAAGGTTATAGTGACCCAAATTGGATAACTGATTCACATGAAACTGAATCAACCAATGGTTATATTTTTATCTTAGCAGGTGGTGTAGTTTCTTGGAAATCTGCAAAATGGACAACAATATCATGATCCACCAGGGAGGCAGAGTTAATTACCTTAGATGCTACATACACATAAGCTAAATGGCTTAAGAGTTTGATTAATAATATTCCTTTAATACCTAAGCCCATTCCTCCTATTTCTTTAGATTGTGATAGTCAAGTAGCTATTGTTAGAGCAAAAAATAAAAATTATAATAAGAAAAGCAGGCATTTAACTGTGAGACATAAATCTATAAGCCGTGCACTTTCTCATGGTGTGATTTCTATGGACTTTCCCAGATCAGAAAAAAATATCGTGGATCCGCTCACAAAACATGTCAGAAAGTTGTTGAATCATTAAGAGGAATGGGACTAAAGCCTATAAAATAAGTTAACCCAGTGTAAACCCGTCTTCAAAGGTACGGCGATCACATAACGAAGTTCAACAGCTAGAAGAGAAGTTGCGCACAAGCTACACTATTTCAGCAGAGGTTTTCCTGGGTCCTATTTCTATGATGATGGTGCTCTTTGTGTGATGTTTGAGGCTGAGGATATATGTTCCTCATAATGAGTCCAAATGCATTTTTTTTTTTTGCAGGGTGGCTTTGTCATAAGCTACCCTTGGACGATTTACTTAAGTGAGTATGGCGGTGGGGTCACCGCTGTGGGACTTGGCTACTCTCTAAAGACACTCATGATACGAGATTCCTGTGCATGACCGGAATGCATACCACTGATAAAGCCATGGTGACGACTCATACAATGTGTGGTTTGATTGGAAATCTAATCAAAGTGGCTTAGTTCATCGTACTACCACTATTATTCCTTTGGATGAAAATCATTTCCACTAAGTGTTGGACGTCATGAAAATTATTTTTTAATTTTAAATTATGTGAGGGATTGTTGGTCGTAATAATTCAAAATTAAAAGACTTTTATTTGTAAATATATTATTTACAAATTATCTAAATAAATTTCTTACTGTACACATATTTGAATTTGAAATTTTGGTTGAACTAACTCATTTATTTATTGATTTATTTTGGGAGTTGGCAAAGTGTATTTTATCCACTGAAATTTTGCTGAGCCAAGGATGGAATTTGTTCTACAATATCTTTTGTGAGTTAATGAAATTTGCTTGATGTAAAATCAATGCTAAAGATAATTATGAGCCTTGACTTAGTAAACCTTTTCTTAAGTTGTTATTGGTGGATTCTTTGGCAGAAGCAAATCCCACTTCTTGCTGGGATTGTTTGTTGGTTTACTAGGTCCATAAATAAGTTAGTGGGTATGATTTTGTGGGATTAGGAAGCTGAATTCCTATTTCTTCTCCTCTTATCCAGCAAAAAAAACAAACAACTAAGCCCTAATTATTAATTATAGATCGCTAGTCCTCCTAGCCATTTGACACAAAGAACGAAAAGTATTTCCACGAGCTTTCTAATGCTTCCATCTTTTACTCTGGAAAAATCTCTCATTAATTTTCCTCTATATTAGTAACTTTTGATCAGTTTCTTGACTGATTTAGTATTTTTGTTGAGGAAAAAATCTTATTACTTTCTTTAAATTTCATACACAACTTTATTTTTATTTGATTGAGCATTAAGTTGAAATCTGGTTCAGGTTTCTGATCGTTGCATTCAAGAAGGACCATCGGGTTGTCGAGTCTTGGGAGAGGACTGCATGTTCAATATTCAACCAATGTAATAGGGGCATTTCCTCTCTAAAGAGAAGGCTACGGTGTGCTTTGACCTAGACCATTCTAATCTTAAACAACTATTATGTTTGTTGTTATTCATGTTTGTTGTTGCTTTCCTAATTTATAGAATTTCCCTTGCAAGTTGTTTTGTTGACTTGTTATTTAAATTTTATTTTCCAATATCAATTATAGCTACAAGGTTCCTCCAGTCCATGAGAAAGTGACTTAGGTATTTACTAATTTAGGTTAATCTCAAAAAAATCAAATTACGTAGCTAAACCTAATTGTTTTACTGTGATCGGCATTGTCAGGCTGAAGCGGCTGAGTAGTTGTTGTGTTTTCTAGACTACCTTGGTCTTTTTATATGGTTTTCTACATCATGGAGTGAATATAACACTGGCATAATTGATTCGTCTCTAACCATTCATCGCAAACGACTCAAAGTGGAATTTGAAATTAGGCAATCTAATTTTGAACCCCATCCAAATTCATCGTATCAGTCCAGACCCAGGCATCAAATTTGTTGATCGAAATTCAAGATCACATTTTGCTGCTTAACTTATTGGGCAAATCGACAATTGATTGGCTTTAACCTCATATCAAAGTAAGTATTACACTGGTTAGTTTTTGCCCCGAATGAACTCAAACTGAACAACCTATATGGCTGCCTACCCCCTTGAGGGGGGTTTTTGGTTTAAGAAAGATCTGTATATGATTGCTTAAGAGGGGCGTGCTAAGATACTTTGGTGGAATTGTGTCAAATAAAAAACACATGAAAAATGTAGATGTTATTTTGTTGAATTGTTTGTGGCCTATTTGGATTCTTGGGCCGCTACAGACAATGTACATTGGCCATACTGCCGTGTCCGTAGGGAGAGCTCCGATTTTTGGCCCCTTTTTGGTTGCGGAAGCCTAATACGTTGAGAAAATCATACATATTGGTTGATCCCCCTCCCTTAACCTTTTTTTGACCTCTTTTTGATTGTGGAAGCCTATACGTTAAGATAATCATACATATTGATTGATCCCCTCCCTTAACCTTTTTTTTCCCCTCTCTTTGTTTTTTTTTGGGGGGTGTCTCTGGTCTCTCTATCATTGGGAAGCATAATTTGCAACCATTGCTTGTATGTATGTCAGAGCATGATCTCGGTGGTCCACTGCGCACTATAAAATTCATGAATCAAGCTGAGGGTGACAACATTCTAGAATTTCTCAATGACTTCATTTCCACTCTGTAAAAATGTTGAACCAAATTTCAGGTTCAATACTTTTCCTTTTTCTCAATTTTTTATTTCAGTAACTCATAATATGAATTTTAATAAAATAGGATTCATAAGTAACTAAAATAATTTTAGAATCCCTTTTTTTTTTTGCAAAAGATATTTTTCAGCTTAAAACTTTTTTAGGCTAAAACAAGCAAAGACATACAACAAGGATAACTAGAAGTACATAAAAGAACTTACTTTTTCAGATAAAAATAAAAGAAAAAAAGCGTATGTTAGCTATGCATTACATGCCAAATATAATGTTATGTAATTCCATTGTTTTTATAATGCAGTACTCTTCAAACCAAACCCCCCCAAAAAAAATCTCTAAGTCGTAAGATTTGTAAAAATTAGATTATACTCTAACAAGTATAATGTATTATACCCCTTCTCACTTAAGTTTTACTTTTCTTCATACTTAAAATTCATCTTTATGATGTTTGAGTTCGTTTAACCCCTAAGTTATATACTTTCAATTGCTAACATTTTCAACGAAGTCAAAAATTAATTGCTTCTTATTAAACTTCTACTTATACTGTAGATAGTACAATTTGTTATACTATGTGAGAGTTCATGCTAATAAAGCTTTATTTTTTTTCATTTGAAAATATGAATTGGCAAATGGGTGAAATTAGTTGAGACTGGGAGAAGTAGATTAAAGTGGGTATTTTTTTGGTTGAAATACGTTAAAGTGGGTTGAGTTTGTTGAATTAGGTTGAAATAGGTTGAAGCTAGTTGAAGTTGAGTTGAAATTTTTTTTGTATGATGGATAGAAGTTGGTTAAAATAGTGAGAAGTGAGTTGAAATTGGCTAAAGTTGGTTAAAATTGGTTGAAATTGATTGAATTTGATTGAAGTTAATTGAAGTAGATATCTTATATTAAAGTTGATGAAATGAGTTGAATTGAATTGATGTAGGTTGAAATTAATTGAGGTTGATAAATCAAAATTTACCAACACCTAATTGTATCAGATTTGGGGATGGGACACTGGGGGCCCACAGTTTGGATAAGCTCCGCCGCACTTCAGGGGGCTTCGACTTGGAGACCCACAGGAAGCGGTCCCAGTCCTTTTTGAGCACCCCCGCCCCCCAAAAAGGAAAACAGCTTCCTGATTTCTTATCTTTAATGACTTTTTACATCAATACTCTCTTTCATTTAGGGAAAGTATAAACTATTAGGCTCTCTTTAGACCTTAAAAAATTTGATAAAAAAAATTTAAAAATATTACCTTTTTTTTATATTTGGTTTAGAAAAAATCATAAAGAAAAAACATAGAGGAAAGTTTGATGGAAAAATTGATAGAAACAAGTGACAAAATTTTCTCATAAAATTATGACGAAAGTTTGAGGAAAATTCCCAACTTTGTGTTATTTAGTTGGTATCAACATGATTTAAGTAGTTCATCAATATTCAAATTTCTCATCCAAATTCTTGTATTTTTTCCTTGATCCAAACAAGAGAAAAAAACTCATTTTCTCCCTACTTTTTTTTCCTTCACATTTTTTTCCTCCAACTTTTCTTACAATCAAATTTTCTAAGGATCAAATGGAGCCTTGATGTCTTTTTTTAGGGGGGTGTTAAAAAGGCCAATAAAATTGACAATTAACATCTCTTTTGAGAATGAACTGTTAGAGAATTACGAAATCTTAAAGAAAATTACAATGTTTTTTTGTCATTGTATATATAATAGTATATATTTCTGAAGATTTAGGCTGTGTTCAGCAACAATATTTTGAGTAACGTTTAGCATTTTGACCAAATCAATATATTAATTAATCAATTTTTAGTGTTCAGTAACTTAGTATTTTGACTAGCATTTCAAATAACATTTAGTGTTTTAAGCAGCGTTTTTGAAAAGCTAATAGTATTAACATTTGGTGTTCAAAAGTTACATTTTATATTTTTTGGCCAAAAATATTATTTGAAAATTTTTTATTTGGAAATTATCTATATTTTGTTATATCAATTTACATTAATCAGCTAATCTAACATATAAATTTACCGAACATATTTGTTTCAATCAGCTCATCTAAATAGCTATCCAACAAATGCTATCAACTGCCTAAATAGATATCCACAATCTAAATAGTCATCCGCTACTAATTTAATCGAGCAGGGGCCTTAATCTCAAAACAAACTGTAAAGATTTATATCCAAAACTGTTTTGAAGATTTGCTTAGTGTTTTAAAAGATTCTCAATGTGGCTTACATTAAGGTAATCAACTTGTTCCATCTAAAGTAATAAATAGTCTTACCTTGTACTTATTTTGAAGTAAGGCCATTTTATTAATAAAATTTTTTATGATTGATAAACGAAAATATATGGTGCATTATAATACAAAAGAATTCTAATATAAAAAAATAAAAAATGATGGGTATAGAGAAGTTCAGAACCAACCCTTCATATGTACCACTTCAAATTAAAAATATATACAATTTTTTTGGCCTGCAAGAGCCAAGAAGTATATATATAATTTAAAGGCATAATAATTTTTTGCAATATTCAAAGTTTTATCATTGAGAAAAAGAGAATTTTGTCACTTTTTTGGATGTAAAATATTTCTTAAAATTTTGTTTTGACAGATACTGTATTAATTAGATCTTGCTGTATTAATTAAAAAATTATAAGGGATAAATAAAATAAAGTAATCACTCAATGATAAAACTTAATAACAACAACATCTATTTAAGACTCTCTGAGATATGGGTGGCGATGGATTGAGTTCAAATCGAGCGAATCATCACCCGCGACATCACCCATTTTCATCTGCTTCATCTAATCCATCCATCATCCATGAGAATCTAACCAAATCCATCCATCTACAATCCACCAATGAAAACGGATGGTTCGGGTTGTAAACGGATGATGGAAGCTTATATATAACATGTCAGCAAATTTATAAGAAAAAATAAGCGTTGCTTTATGAAAAGTATAAAAAAGATATTTAAAGTACAAGAAATAAATATGATATTTTCATATTAATTTGACAAAAATCATAAACTAACAATATGATCGTCCAAAAAAGGATAAAACTTAAGAGACGAAAATAAAAAAATAAACCAATTGCAAATAGCCATGTTCAAAAATGTCCAAAACCAATAACTCGAACCGAAAACCTGGTTCCTGATCCAAAATCTCGGGTACCCGAACTAATTTTTTTTCAGTTATTGGTTTGGGTATGGTTTGAGCATTTTGAAAATTTGGGTACCCAAAAACCCGAAACTTTTTTTTAAAACTTTTTCGAAACTTTTTTTATATTATTCCTTCTCTTAAGGCTTTGTAAGTTAAGTATTCTCAAACTCGAAGAAGACGAGTACTTTGACTTTGTTACAATGTTTTATTTGAATGTGTTGGGCATGAATATGATGTCAATAACCTTATGCCTTATAGAAGTGTTGATTAATTGAAATGTGAATGATCATAAGATATCCGATGATATTGTCGTATTGTGTAATAATTTAAAGTGTAACTTGGCGCAATACGACAACGTTTTATAGCATAAATGGAAATAATTATATTATAGATACAAAAAAATTATTAGGCAAAGTAGGAAAAAACATTCTAGAAAAAATTGGTTATTGGGTAACCAAAACTCCGGACCAAAGTTTTCGGGTACCTGAATTTCGATTACTTGAATGTTTCAGTTCGGATACGGTTCACCGTTTTGTTGACCTGAAATTTCGGGTACTCGGATGGAAATCTCCTTTGGTTCAGGTACCCGAATCTTGAACACCCCTTGAAATAAAAGAGGAGAGATATGATTGAATAAATTTGTATATAGACAATTCCTCTTCCTCTTCCATTCTGCTGTGTACATGCAATATTATATACACCAAGGGTTTGATCAGCTTGCCGCCTAAGACTCCTAGCCATACAATAATAAGGAAACATGACAATTCTAGTTACATAGAAATAGGAAACACAAATAATAACAAATAATAAAATCTATACAATTATTTATTTCCTAACACTCCCCCTCAAGTTGGAGCATGAGGATTAAGAATGCCCAACTTGGACCTTAAAAACTGAAACTGTTGCGTGCCTAGAGGTTTAGTGAAAATATCTGCAACCTGATTCCGGGATGCGACATATCTAGTTTCAAGGTCTTTGAGAAGGAGACGTTCTCGAACAAAGTGACAATCAATCTCTATATGCTTTGTGCGTTCATGGAAAACAGGATTTTTAGCAATATGTAATGCAGCCTGATTGTCGCAGTATAGCTTCATAGGCTTGGCAAGAAAGATACCTAAAGAACCCAGGAAAGATTTAATCCATATCAATTCACTAGTCACAGTGGCCATAGCACGATATTCAGCTTCTGCTGATGATCTAGATACTGTACTTTGTTTCTTCGTCTTCCAAGATACAGGAGACCCACCAATGGTAACAAAATAGCCAGTTAAGGATCTTCTAGTGAGGGGACATGCTCCCCAGTCTGAATCACAAAAAGCAAAAACATTCAGATCTGCATCTGCCTTGAGTAACAAACCTTGACCTGGATTTCCTTTTAGATATCTCAGAACACGTCGAGCAGCTTCCATATGAGCTTCTGTAGGTCCTTGCATGAACTGGGACAATATATGTACCGCATAGCACAACTCAGGTCGCGTGATGGTGAGGGAGATGAGCCTCCCAACCAAACGTCTATATCGAGTAGGATCCTTGATCAATGGACTCTCATCAACTGCGAGTCTATGGTTAGCTTCCATTGGAAAAGCCACCGGCTTTGATCCAAGAAGTCCGCACTCCTCAATAATTTCCAAGGCATACTTTCTTTGGCACAAAAACAAACCATGCGGACTTCTTGCTACTTCAATTCCTAGGAAGTATTTTAGAGGGCCCAAATCTTTAATATGAAAGCAACTGTTCAAATAAGATTTAAACTCAGCACAAGCTACAGGATCGTTTCCTGTAAGCACCAAATCGTCCACATAAACTAGCAATGCCATAAATATATCACCTTTTCGATAAGTAAATAGGGAATAATCTGCATATGATTTGACAAAACCATATTCAAGCAATTTTGAAGAAAGTTTAGCGAACCATTGACGCGGTGCCTGTTTAAGTCCATAAAGTGATTTCCTGAGTTTACAAACCTTGTTAGCACCTGATGGACGAAAACCTGGAGGAAGTCGCATATAAACTTCCTCGTCCAAATCGCCATGCAGAAATGCATTATGCTTCCGAGCCAGGCCTACATATGCGCATATTAAAATTTTTGGTTCCTTGTGCTATGCTCACCGATATCAGCGACAGAAGGATAAATTTGCTGCGCATAGTAGAAGATGTATATTTGTAGGCTATCCCTTTGCTAAAAAGGGATGGAAGGTTTATGACCTCGAAACGAACGAACTATTTGTAAGCCGAGACGTTATTTTTCATGAGGACATATTTCCCTATTCTACTCAAGGAGAAAAGGAAGCCGTACGAAGGCAAAATTTGGAAAGTTCCTTTGGCTTTGAAGAAAGCCGTGAGCTACTGCACATAACTCAGTACCATGATGATTCTCAGCCATCACAGTTCCGCACTAGAAGAGAACCAATGGCCCAGCCTTCTGACTCCACGAAAGACCAAAGCAGCGAAGAAAACAATATGGGTCCTGAGCTTGCTGAGGAGATTGGGGTGCCTGAGCATACTGGGCCTGCTGAGAGCAATGATAGTCACGCGGCTGGTATTGAAACACCGGTTGGTGGGCCCAGCGTGTTGGTAAACAGGGGGAGTAATATGCTCCAGGCAGAAGAAAATCTAGGTAGAAATCAACGCAACAGGAAAGCACCGAGACATTTAGAAGATTATTTTTGCTATGCTGCTCGCTCAAAGGACCCCCCTTCTTCGAACCCATTACAAAAGGCCTCTTCAGGTAAACCATATCCTGTAGCTAATTATATTACTTGTGCTAAATTCTCAACTGCGCATAGAAATTATCTTGCTGCTATCACCAAAATTGTTGAGCCTAGGTATTTTCATGAGGCTGTAAAGGACATAAAGTGGAGAGAAGCTATGGCCAAGGAGATCGAAGCTCTAGAGCTGAACAAGATTTGGACAATTGAGGATCTGCCTCCTAACAAGAAACCCATAAACTGTAAATGGGTATATAAAGTTAAGTACAATTCTAATGGGACGATTGAGCGCTACAAGGCACGACTTGTGATTCGAGGAGATGAACAGATTGAGGGATTTGACTATCATGAAACCTTTGCACCAGTAGCTAAAATGGTGAGTGTTCGATGTTTCCTAGCAGTGGCTATTGCAAAAGGTTGGGAGCTTCATCAAATGGACGTGCATAATGCATTTCTGCATGGCGATTTGGACGAGGAAGTTTATATGCGACTTCCTCCAGGTTTTCGTCCATCAGGTGCTAACAAGGTTTGTAAACTCAGGAAATCACTTTATGGACTTAAACAGGCACCGCGTCAATGGTTCGCTAAACTTTCTTCAAAATTGCTTGAATATGATTTTGTCAAATCATATGCAGATTATTCCCTATTTACTTATCGAAAAGGTGATATATTTATGGCATTGCTAGTTTATGTGGACGATTTGGTGCTTACAGGAAACGATCCTGTAGCTTGTGCTGAGTTTAAATCTTATTTGAACAGTTGCTTTCATATTAAAGATTTGGGCCCTCTAAAATACTTCCTAGGAATTGAAGTAGCAAGAAGTCCGCATGGTTTGTTTTTGTGCCAAAGAAAGTATGCCTTGGAAATTATTGAGGAGTGCGGACTTCTTGGATCAAAGCCGGTGGCTTTTCCAATGGAAGCTAACCATAGACTCGCAGTTGATGAGAGTCCATTGATCAAGGATCCTACTCGATATAGACGTTTGGTTGGGAGGCTCATCTACCTCACCATCACGCGACCTGAGTTGTGCTATGCGGTACATATATTGTCCCAGTTCATGCAAGCACCTACCGAAGCTCATATGGAAGCTGCT
Source organism: Carnegiea gigantea (assembly GCA_029747015.1). Taxonomy (NCBI): domain Eukaryota; kingdom Viridiplantae; phylum Streptophyta; class Magnoliopsida; order Caryophyllales; family Cactaceae; genus Carnegiea; species Carnegiea gigantea. The sequence goes on along the minus strand of JAKOGI010001865.1, from coordinate 52,143 downwards.
CGACGTGTTCTGAGATATCTAAAAGGAAATCCAGGTCAAGGTTTGTTACTCAAGGCAGATGCAGATCTGAATGTTTTTGCTTTTTGTGATTCAGACTGGGGGGCATGTCCCCTCACTAGAAGATCCTTAACTGGCTATTTTGTTACCATTGGTGGGTCTCCTGTATCTTGGAAGACGAAGAAACAAAGTACAGTATCTAGATCATCAGCAGAAGCTGAATATCGTGCTATGGCCACTGTGACTAGTGAATTGATATGGATTAAGTCTTTCCTGGGTTCTTTAGGTATCTTTCTTGCCAAGCCTATGAAGCTATACTGCGACAATCAGGCTGCATTACATATTGCTAAAAATCCTGTTTTCCATGAACGCACAAAGCATATAGAGATTGATTGTCACTTTGTTCGAGAACGTCTCCTTCTCAAAGACCTTGAAACTAGATATGTCGCATCCCGGAATCAGGTTGCAGATATTTTCACTAAACCTCTAGGCACGCAACAGTTTCAGTTTTTAAGGTCCAAGTTGGGCATTCTTAATCCTCATGCTCCAACTTGAGGGGGAGTGTTAGGAAATAAATAATTGTATAGATTTTATTATTTGTTATTATTTGTGTTTCCTATTTCTATGTAACTAGAATTGTCATGTTTCCTTATTATTGTATGGCTAGGAGTCTTAGGCGGCAAGCTGATCAAACCCTTGGTGTATATAATATTGCATGTACACAGCAGAATGGAAGAGGAAGAGGAATTGTCTATATACAAATTTATTCAATCATATCTCTCCTCTTTTATTTCATGGTATCAGAGCAATATTATATACACCAAGGGTTTGATCAGCTTGCCGCCTAAGACTCCTAGCCATACAATAATAAGGAAACATGATAATTCTAGTTACATAGAAATAGGAAACACAAATAATAACAAATAATAAAATCTATACAATTATTTATTTCCTAACACCCCTACAAATAGGGGATAAATAATTAGCTGAATCCAAGCTATTCCGTCAAACTATTATCAATTATCTATGTATTTCAAATTTTCACCTGCTTTTTTGGATTAGACAGAATGGATATCCATTAAATGCAGATAAAATTGTCACCCATACCCTGAGATAAATAAAATCATCAGACACAAAAAAAAGAAAGTCTTTCTTTAAAGAAAAATAAAGTTTAGCATCTAGACCTTTTAATTTTATTATTGTTTTTGAATGCCATTTGTTGCTCCGCCCTTGCTGTCTCTTTGCCCGAATGTATCTTCCCTTATTGTTATTTTTATTTTTTTAATAGTAAGGCAAACCCCTAAACGGCTAAGCCTCATCCTTTCTCTCTCCTACTCTCTTACTCCGCTACGCTCCACCGGACTTTTATTTCGATCCAGGTATGTCCGCTGATCTCTCTCTCGCTCTCTGAATGAAACCTAGATCCATCGTCTTCTTCTGTTTCCCAGTCAATCTTCACTCATCTCACTTCTCTGAACCGTTGTTTTCTGGAATATACGATTGTTCTCCATCGTTCTGTGTCTCATTTTTCCAATTTACAGATTGAAATCGAAATCAAATTGGAAATTGAACCAAGAGAAGGAGGAGAAATTAAGAATGGCGATGATATGGAGGATGCAATTGAAGGTGGCGACGATGGTGTGGGTTGCATTATGTGGTTGTCTTTCTTTGATGTTTCTTCTTGCTGATGACATCGCTGAGTCTCTTGATGCTACTTAATTCGCTCATCAATCACTTGGTCAAATGATCATCAATTAGCTAATTTGTGTTTCTTCTGCAATAAATTTTGCAGATTTTTTTTGTTTTTTTTTGGAGGTCTAATTAGACGAATTAGTTGCTTAAAATGTTAGATTCAGATGTGAAATTGCATTCCAGAGAATAATTTCAGGTGCCTTGTCTCAGGTTTCTGTCTTCAATTTCGTTGTATTTTGTGGGCATCACATGCTGAATAGTCAATTGTATTATACTTTTTTTAAAATCCTTTTTTTAATGTGTTTTCCTGCACAGGCTGCATTCAGCTTATTACGTCGTGTCATACATACGCACGGGCCGCACGGCAATGTCGAAGTAGTGTTGGCCGCTGGTCAGCACTGCCATTTGCCATCCCCCCTCCTGAATTTGATTCTCGGGGCACAAATCCAGCTTTGTGCATGAATTTGTGTGAAAGACTTGTGTTTCTGAGCTTCTACTTGAGCTTTGACATCTCATCCTTGGCTCATTGTAGCTTGATAGATATCTTGAGATAGAGATCTAGTGAACCGGGCCCATTGACCAAAAAAAAAAAAGAGAGAACATACGCGCGATAATTATGATGTTAGAAGTTAGAAGTTAGAAGTTAGAACTACACGCCGGTTAAAGCATATTATTATTAATATTATTACAAGTAGATTGAGTTTCAAGTTAGCCGCCTCCAATTGGCAATTATAGAACACATATGAGTTCATTTCATGATTAACATGTATTTTAACGTAAAAATGTTTCAGAATCAACACAGGTTTGGATTTAGAAAAATAAATAAATATATAAAATTAAATTTGACTGATTTGATAGTTGTTGTCTTGTATTTTTAAATTCCACGTTTCAGTCTTATAAATTGAAGAAACTTGGTTAAAAGAACTCTCTATTTTATGGGTCAACGGTGTACGTTAACAAAGACTCGAAAATCTAAAACAAATAATGTAACATCTACACTACAGTATTTTGTCTTTCCCTGTCGAGGAGCTCCCAACTCGCTTGGTCTTTAAGTGGCCTTCCTAGCTGAAAGTCATACGATCGAGTGCCATGACTTGCAACTCTTTGAGGTTCTGTTTGGCTAGGAAAAATGGAATAAAATTAAAGAATTATACCTAATGAATGAAAGGTGAAATTTGAATCCTAAACTCTTGCGTTTGGTGAAAAAAGGAATGAAATCAAGTTTCAATCTTTGTTGTTTGGCTGTGAATTATGAAATGGAACTAAATCTATTTTATTTTAAAAGAATATGAATAACACCCTTTGGTGTTTTACGTGCACGATCCGAAAGCAAGTGTGCAGCAAGTGGATTAGGCTAAGGCTTTAGAGCATAACCAGTGGTGAGCCAATTTTTTGGCTCACCAGTAGGGGCCTACTACTTCCACATCATCTCATGAGCCAATTTTTCGGCTCACAAATTTTTCTCTCCGCAATGAAAGGCTCACAATTTTGGCTCATGGCATAAAATAATATCTATAAATTAATTTTACAATACATGACTTTTATTTTTAAAGTAAAAAAAAAGGAACAACCAATTAAAACAAAGGAAAAACAAAAAAAAAAAATTTAAAAGCAAAAGGAAAAGAATGCCAGCCAGGCTCATCCCTCGCGGCCATCCTCACGAGGTATGCAATTTGCTCACCAATGCACGCTGAATGAGCCCCTCAGCCCAAGTTTTCAGGCGAGCGAGGCAAAATTTTTTGCCCGTTGGAAATGCTCTTATTTGCGCAAAAAAACACAATAGTGAACGGTTCTCTAGCGCCACGGAAAAAGAGACACCTATGACACCAAGGTGCTAACAATAGTGAACGGTTCTCTGGTGCCACGGAAAAAGAGACACCTATGACACCAAGGTGCTTTTTCTCTTGCCTCAGCTTCGTGGGTGTGAGGAGGTCGAAAGTTGAGTGAATACGCTTTATGCTTTTATTATAATAATAATAATAATAATAATAATTAATAATAATAAATATTATTAATAATTAATAATAATGAATAATTATAATTATAATAATAATTATTCATTAATAATAATTAATCATAATAATAAATAATAATAATTAATACTAAAAATAATAATTAATAATAATAATAAATTTTAATTAATAATAATAATATATAATAGTGATAATGATGATGATGATGATGTTGATTCCACGGGGTTGGGAACTTGAACCCCCTTGAAAAAAAGAGAATTCAAGTTCTTTAAGGTTGGGAGAAACTTAATACTCCCAGATATCAAGTTCCATATGTTTAAATTGTTCACCAAATACACAATAATAGAACTTGACACTTGAGACTTCAAGTTCCATTCCATTTTATTTCACCAAACAACCTTTCACAATGGAGATGTGTAAGCCTTCGAACTAGGCTTTTCACTCTGTGGTTTGGGCTTGTGCTTCAGTATTTAGCCTTACGAACATATCAATTACTGACCTCTATCGTTTATAGATAATTCTTCCTAATTTTCACTACTTATATTCTTTATATGGCTCCTTAGTTTCTTACCATTAATTACTAGTTTTATTTGCTGATGACCATACTCTTAATGCTATTTTTTACTAGATGTCTTCCTTCTCAATGTGGGGTTTTTTCAAATTTTTTTTAACTAAGCTTTTGCACTTGCAAGGGAGAACAGGTAAACAAATCCTTACAAGTAGTCGGATTTAACCACCTATCTTTCATTTGAAAGGCAAGCACTCCACCACTTGTATAACTGTGTTTGTTCTCCTTTTCAATATATTATATTAGCCTTTGAAGTCAAAATATTGAATAAGGACAAATTAATTATCATATCCATCAACCCCCAACGGCCCCACCCCAAAAGCTTTATCCAAATTCTGTACATACTAGGGGACAATAAACAAAAGAATCCAATACAAGTAGTAAAGAATCCATATTTCATGACAACATCCTAAGTAGGGGAATTAGGCATCGAGAAGGGAAAGATGAGTAAGGGTGTAGACAATTTTCGTATATCTCTAGCAACATTTGAATCACACCTTCTCGTTGAAAAGATGGATCAATTTTCACTAGGTCATGCTTTTGATAGTTATTAACTATCTCACATTCTCACCATAAAAGAAAAACAAAAATCCATGATTACAAAATGTGTGGGAAGGAAACTTGCGAAGAAGTTATATTACAATAAGGACCCAAGACACGCGCGTATAACGTATCAAAAATATCAAAGTTTTTAGCAATATTTATTTACTATACCTGGTAAATGTTCACCGTTGATTATACCTAGTTAATATTCATCTTGAAACAATGTTCATTACCAAATTTTACAAATGTTCATCGATATAATACAAGCAAATGTTCATCAGTTAGTAATAATAGTAAAAATACAACAATATATTTCGAGAACGTAATTATAACGTTGGAGATGTGTAACCCAGACACTAAATTGTTAGAATATCAAAAATTTTATAAATATTCATTGCTCCGACTATTAAATGTCTATTGTCATTGGAGAGTGATGCACGCATGGTCCATATAATAAGATAGACTGGAAACCATAATAAACTTTTCCGATTTTGAAAGCTTCTCGTTAAATTTATCCAGCCAGTATGCTTCATTACTCTTCTTCCAACCCCTATGGCCCTATCTAATGCCAAGAAGGGTCCCTCAGCTCCCTTCAAAGCTCTTGCTTTTGCTATCACTGTCGATTCGCAAATAATCTAGGAAGACTACTCTTGCATCTCCTACAGTAGGCACAATACCTAGACATAACCCCTTGGGATAAGTTGCCATGCCCCATTGACAGTCATGGTTACAAGAAAAATTTTCACTGGGGCACTGTATATTGGGGGTGTTTGGCAAACAGTTTTTTGAAGAGTTTTTTTGCAAAAAAGAGCTTTTTTGACCAAGATTAGCTGTTTGACCAAGTAAAAAAACTAATCTGGATGTTTGGTGAAAGAGCTTTTTAGAAGAGCTTTTTGGGTTCAAAAAGCTAATTTGAAAACGCTAATTCCATGTGCTTTTTGGAAAAACTTTTTGAATAATTAGCTTTTTGTCTCTCAATTTTATCAGAAACAGCTAATTTTACCAAATAATTTTTCAACAAACAGTTAATACAAACAGCTAATAGCTGTTTGCCAAATAAGACCATTGTCTTAGCTAAAATGAGACATAGAAGGCAAAATTTAGAACTCTAAAAAGTCTTTTACAAGACACAATATATGTTACACGTTCTTCAGTTGAAGAATTACAAAAATCGCATTGGATCGGTGCATATGGACAATTTCCATAACTCCTCATTCATCGAGCCCCCCCCCCCTCCCCCCTTTTAATTTCAGGCCATTGATTTTGCTTTTAGGTAATTTTATCGAGGGTTTAGCCTTTTGATAGGCGTATCGTTTGTATACACATATGAATTGTCGTCGCAATCGCCATTTTTTACCTAATATATATACTAAAAAGTTTGATGATAGAACCAAATAAATGTCTTTTTCGTTTGTAGTGTCATTTTTTTTATTTTTAAAAATTTTTATTGTTTTACTAGCCATTAAATTAATCTTTATATCAATATAACTCTTCTCGTCTGACACCATATATATTTTTTTCTTTGAAAAAAGTTGGTTAATCAAAATTCTCTAGACAAGACACGTAATTGAACTAGCTTGACCCAATACCGAACTGACAGTCTAAGTCGCCAACTAGACTAATTCATGGTTTTCCAAACACATTGGGGTGTTTGGTTGTTGGCTTTTCATTAGCTTTTTGATACAAAATGACTTTTTTGACGACTTGACTATTTTCACCTAGACAAAAAAGCCAACCTAGTGTTTGGTAATCTTTTTATAATAACTGTTTTAACCTAAAAAGTCAATTCACAAAAAACTAAGGTGAGTAGCTGTTTGTGAAGAGTTGTTTGTGTAAATGATAAGATTGTCCAAGACTTTATTAAAATTACAAGGCACGCCACTTGTATAATCAAAAATTATGATTTCTTTATTCACACAACCCCATCTTCAACCTCACTTCTTTCTCTCCTCCTGCCCTTGTAAGCCACAGTTGTAATCAATAATGTTGGCAGGCATCAGAGCAAGAAGTTAAGGATACGTATAAATTGAAAAGAAAAAAGATACTTGAAAAGATTATTTTATATATATATATATATATACACACACACACACACACACACACACACACACAACACACACATATATATATATATATATATATATACATATATATATATATATATATATATATATATATATATATATATATATATATATATATATATATATATATCTCAATTCACAACCTTAAAAAAAATTCTCAAATGAATAACAAAACAAGGTTGTAAGATGTGGACATTACATGAATACATATAATTGAAAAGAAAATAACATAAATAATGAATATAAAATATGTAGAATTAGTAAGGAAATAAGGTTCTAAGGATTGAAATAATTTTTAATATGAGATAAATTTAAATTTATTTTAACAAGAAAATAAAATGGCCAATAAATAAAAAAATCATGTGCAACTACAAAGGAGTGCAAAGGGCAGCCCGGTGCACAAGCATCACGTGTTCACGCAGGGTCCGGGGAAGGGCCACTTCCCAAGGGGTGAATTGTAGGCAACCTAACCTGATTTTGTCAGTGGTTGATTCCACGGCTTGAATCCGTGACCTTTTGGTCACACGGAGACAACCTTACCGTTGCTCCAAGACTCCCCTTCAAAGAAAGAATATAAAAAAAATTCTAACAAACGATCTTTTTATGAAAAACTAATTCTATCAAACACTTTTTTTAAAAATAACTAATTTAAATAGTTAATATAAACAGATAATTTAAATAGTTAATAATAAATAAATGATAGAAACAACTAACAACTAAAAATAAATAACTGATTGCCAAACGTCACTAGCTATTTAATTAGTGGTACTTCCAGCCAAACAACTGACCCCACCTATTTCCAACCTCTAGGCCCTCATCCAACACCCTCCTTTGCCATGTCAGGTGTCAAGGAGGCGTTTTCTCTCACCCTTATCAGGAACAGGAAGACCAAACTTCCTCATCCTTTTTGTAGTACCGTCTCCTTAACAAGAAAAATCCAGCCGAGTGGGACTTTTTTTTTTTTTGGCCTTCTGAAATCAAGACCAATTTCCCTCTGTTGCAAGCAGTTTAACACACTGGCATCAGAGTTTCCAAGTTGGCTACACCAGTCTCCTCAACAAATCAGAAGACAAGCATAGGTATGATTGAAATCAAACAAGAGATATTAAAATGTTAAATTTACTTTCTTCTGAAATTGAGAAGTCAGACAGCAATAATTTAAATGGTATTCTGCATGAACTTGTACTAACAGAAATTGACGACAAAAAATTTGTATAATCAGTTCAGGTCTAAGTGCTACAGTGTTCTGTGCTTTCTGAGTTGTAGTCTCTCTGCCTCAAGTGACATATTGTCTGTCTGTTTTTGTGCTTTGAAAGATTTGGCTAACTGGGTTTGTTTCTCCACCTTATATTGCTATTTGCATTAATTCAAACAGTTACGAAAAATATGTACCACAGAGTTACACCTGAATGTCAAATGTCGCAGCCTTATCCTTTTTTTGAAATAAAGTATTAACAATTTAATTAAGAATATGTCAAATGACACTCACAATGAAAATCACGAATGAACTATTGTAGATCTAAAACGTAAATATGAATGCAACTTTCAAATAGCTAATACAAATCTTACTGTGTTCGGGTATTAAATTATGACAATCTTGTCATGAATAATTTTCCATGACTTTACATCTTTACTTTTGATGGAGGAATTCACAATCTGTGCTATAACAATTTGAAAATCAATCTTCATCTAATGTTAGACCAAGCCAACTGAACACAACTCTCATAAAAAGAGAGACTAATGCTCCGATAAAAGGATAAAATAAAACTTACATATGAAGAGACATACTTTATTTATAGAAAAATTAGCATTAAACTACCAATTGGCATAGAAATCAATCAAAATAGGGGCATAACATAGGCAAAAGTGTCAATGGCAGCCACTTCAAATGGGTAGAAGCTAGGTTTTCTTGGAGGACAAGGGAGGAGGGAAATGATTCTGGCCCAAACATTCATTACTTAGAGACTGTTCCCATTGAGCCATAGCCAAAAACCTTTTGACTGCCTTCTTGCCTGCTACTCCATACTAAGGAAGTCAGGTAAATTGTGTGACACATCTTGCTATTGTACACTAAACTTATATGACACTTACATTTTGCCTTCGACAATAATGCTTATCGTTTGAGTAATTTTAGATAAGTACTATTACTTGCATCGCATAACAAAGGGCCAATGATTAGCACCCCCTATCCTTTTTTTCCCTAGGGGTTCAATCATCAGGGTGTTCGAAAAGTGAAGATAAAGGAATAAGCGGCAGTCAGACATGGCTTGGCTTCATAGCCATCAGCTTCTGATCACTGCCGTAATCTTGACATTGGTCGTAGTAAGTAATAGTAATACTCTAAAGATGGAGACATCAAATATAGTGCGAGGCGTCGAGGGAAAGGAAATGCCAGAACCAAGTCCAACAAAATGGCCAGATAAATTTCACGCGTTGCTGGTGATGAATGACACTACAAATTCGAATCTATCAGTAACTAATCTGTGGTACGACTGGCCCAACGGTCTCAATGTGAATCTAATCCAATACCAGTTTGCCAAGCTTGCTCATAATGTCGAATGGAACAATGGCACCCAATTCTATTACACCCTTCGTGTTGGTAGTGACGGTGGTCAAGGGTACTGCATCACTAACCAATATGAGGTCGGAATCCCCAGGCCTGATTGGATGCAAGGGGGAATATATTTGGGTCAGACCTATGTTGATGGCTTCCTCTGCAATGTATGGAATAAGATTGATTTCATTTGGTACTATGAGGATGTGCTTACCAAAAGGCCTGTCCAGTGGTATTTCTTCACAGGTTCGTGGTGTTCTCTCCCCCTCCTAACTTATTATTGTGTTTGAAAAGGATAGTACACAAGATATGTAGGATGTATTCCTCATAAGGTTCTAGTTATCACATCAGCACATAAAATAGGTCCATGATCAGAATGAGCAGTTGTCCTCAATAGAGATATCGTGCACTCCATGATTTGCTAGCCTATGTGCTGCTTTATTGCCTTCTTGGTAGATTTGCTTCAGTTCTTATTCTGGACTTGCGTTGCTGCAGGCTTGGCCGTTCATGTGGTGACATTTGAGGTCGGTGTTGTGCTTGAGCGCTCCAAGTGGGAGGCCCCATTTTACTGTTTTGATAAGCAGGGGAAGAAAGACGGTACTCATTCCAAACAAGCTGGTCTCCTGATATCTCCTGTGGCATTTGTATGACCAATCGAGCCACAGGCTTAACATCCATCTCAGCTCTATTATTCAGTCTCAGTGTTGGGTACTACAGATGTTTATGTGAGACAAAGTTTTAGACATACGCTCCTCGAATTGAAGCTTATCGTTCTGAATATTTATGGACTACTTTTATATCTGATATAAAGGAACATTTTATTGGGGATCAACAAGGATAGAGAAAACAAACGCATGGAAGATAGTGTTTTATCAATAACTATGGTCGTGTTCTTGTAATCTGATGTCAAGACAAATTTAGGATCTGTTTTATCAGACCTGGCCTAGAATCCATGGTCCTTGGGGCCGCATAATCTTTGAACTGGATTACTGAAGGTTGCCCCTCAATTGGTCATCAGCACAGCACATAAACTGATTTGTGTAATTTTCAACCCATGAATTAGTATCGATTTGTTTATCGTGGAAGTTTTGGTGCTCTTCATGACTAAGTTGACAAACTCGTCCACGATAATCACATACACACTACAGAAAAACGCACAGTTAGTGATGAAAAATATTCATCTCTAAATTTTATTTTTTCGTCGCTAAATTATTTAGCGATGAAACAGAGACGAAAAAATGTTCGTTTCAAATCCCACCGTCGCAGATGAAATTAGAGATGAATTTTACTTTTCGTCTTAGTTAACGACGAAAATAAAGACCATAAACGTTTCATCTCTAATAGAGACGAATATATTGCTGGTAGCTATTCCATACAAATTCGTCTATGTTAGAGACGAAAATAGAGACGATGTATTTTTCATCTCTAATAGAGACGAATATAACGTGGTAGCCGTTTCATATATGTTCGTCTCTGTTAGAGACGAATATGGCTACGAAATTCTTTTCATCTCTATTAGAGAGGAACATTTGTTGGTTGCCATTTCAATGTTGTTGTCTCTGTTAGAGACGAAAGTCGCTACGACGCTGTTTTCATCTCCATCTGAGACGAATATATTTTGTTGCCTTATTAACTGTTTCGTCTCTATTAGAGACGAAACTTGCCACGAAAAGAGTTTTCATCTCTATCAGAGACGAAATCGTTCTTACCATTTCGCTATCGAAAGGTGTTTCATCTCTACCACAGCGACAATGTTTTTGTATCGGTTTTACTAATTTCCATCACGGATACAGACAAGTTATTCTGTAGCATGTTGATCAATATGTTTTGTAGCTATGTCGAATGATATTTCCATGCGCCGTTATTAACGATTTCATATAAACAAATATATAAACTGAAAGAAGAATATATAATCAGCGACAACAACCATATGTAGGCACAAATCAAACTACATGATCAAAAAGTGCCGAGTGTCGTCATCCAGCATATCTTCGATCACCCCCATTTCTAAGTCCCCAAAATATATAAAGTGTAAATGTACCAAACTACAACTAATTGTAGTTATTAGGTACTTCGACCCCCCCTATTTCTAAGTCCCCCAAAATATATAAACGTGCCAAATTACAACTAATTGTAGTTATTAGGTACTAATTAAACTCATTGCTAATGAGTCTCAATTCAAACATATAATTGAGTCCTCATCCAAAAAGGCAATCTGTAACCTACATTAGACTATACGAACATAAACTAAGAGCTAGCTAGGGGGTGGGAGCGAATGGGAAGAGGATAGGCCCTCAAGCCGAGCAAGTAGGCTAGCAATCAACTCTCTTTGTTGTCTTTGTTCCTCCCTAGTGGCTCTAAGTTCTTCCCTTGTAGCTTGAAGTTCCTCCTCGGATTTTTTCAAGCGAGTCTCCATTTGAGAAACAACTGAGGGTGTGTATGATGATGATTGGCCGGAGCGACGACCGGACCTTGGGTAGTAAGCTTCTGACTCCGTTCCAAGTTCGTAAACAGTTCCTTGCTTGTTCTTGCCTCCAACAACTTGTAGAAAAAGCTCATCATCATCTACTTCAGTTCCTACTTGAGAAACCTGTGCCTATAGACGCTCAAACTCCTCCTACAATAGGATAGGTGCAAAAAAAAGTGAGGGATAAATGAACATAAAAAGACTACAATTCTGGGGCGAAACGGACAGAGTTCCGCCTAAAATTGAGCAAAATCCAGGCGTAAAG